>PVHY01001317.1:0-57890 GCA_004024945.1 Uropsilus gracilis
AAAAAAATAGAATAATTTGTGCTTGAAAGAAAGATAGGAATACTGTCTCTCACAGGCTTTAAATTTTATGATGTAGAGAAACTTTTAGGGAGTGGCCCCCAGTGAGTGATTTTGAAGAGAAATTAATGCTAGAAATCACATTAAAATAAGAATGGTCATCGGTGACAGAGTTCTTTAGCAATAGGTGTCCTAGACTGACCCTCAAGTCTGGAAAATAAACTATGTGGGAACTGCAATCTAAAGCAATACTAACTTAGGCAGAAAAATTGACATGAAGACTATAACAACAATCTCTGTTTAAGGAGAGTAATTGTCTTAGAATCAGAGAAAATTACTATGATAAAATGTGAACAACTTAGACAACAGGCAAACAAGCCCTGTTTCTACACTTTGAGTCTCTTATGACTAAATGACCATTTGCACTAAGCAAAAACCCAACCTTTCAGTTTGATTCTAGATTTATATTTTGCCATTCTTTGTCCAATTTAGCACTTTAGAAAATGTCCTACTTTGATAGACTTTCTCTAATATGGACATTACTTATAATCTTATACAATTACACAGATTTGTAAATAGAGCAATCCTTTTAATGCTTTGCAGGTTATTTAGCCTAAAGTAAACTTGAGAATTTAAGAACTGTTCTCACTGAGAACATCTGTGAAACATGGTGACTATTTAAGGAGGGGAATTTCTTTTAGAATAGAATCTACATCTGAAGAGATAGGAAGAAAGAATTTAAGGAATGTTCATAAGAGGGCATCCTTTTCCAGGGAGCATGCATATGCTGTGAAAACCTACTTTCTTGCCTACTGGATGCCAATCTAAGCCTGGAGACCAACAGAGAATAAACTCAAAAACTCATGTGATTTTTGGTAAACCAAGCACTGAACACTTCTCACCTTACTTTACTGCTATTTTCTTTGTATTGACTTATTATTTCTTTCTCCCTGAACTATCATTCTAAATGTTTAGACCTCTGCCTTTTTTCTCTTTTGGTCACCATTTGTTTGAAATACCTTTTTACATACCCCTAGTCTCATTTACTTATGTCTTTAAGTCTAAAATGAGTCTCATGTAGGCAATATCATTGGTTCTGTTTTTTTATATCTGTCCAACTTACGTTCATTTATTAAAGTAATTATTGATTTAGACTTACTACTGTCATCTGGTTGTTTTCTGACCTTTTTTCAAGTCACATAGCTGTTATCCATTTATAAAGGTCAATTTTTGGATTACCAACTTAAAACAATTTACCTTCAAGACATATTATTAGGAAATCTAAGAGATCTTGATTGGAATGCAAACCTATTTTACCAAGTAATATCTATTTTCACTTCCTTCTAATTCTAGCAGATGAATTGCAAGGTGAAAATTACAATTCATTGATACAGCTGAAATTTCTAGCTATACAATTGTACTTTAATTTGAGACATCTCATAAATTCTACTCCTATGTGTAAAAAAGTACAAGTTGTGGTATGTACTTTATTCTTTCATTAGCTTTCTAAGGAGAACTGCCAATAAAAGTATCTTTCACTTATGAATTAGTGTTTTACATAGCAAAGAGACTGATGTGAAAACCATTGGTGATTAAATGCTGTAAGAGGAGGGGGGGGAAAGTTTGCCAAAGGCATATGGGATAAGAAAGAAGACAACCAGAGAGAAGAGATAACCAATGTAGATTTGATTTAGACTATAATGAGGGGCATGATATGCAAAAGGTTCTTCATTTCATCTACTAACTACATAATATATGTTTTTCACAAATGCTTCTGATGGGAGTAAATTCTAGTCATGGATGTGAAGAATTGCTGAGTCTAGTAAATTTGCTTGCTGTCATTAGATCATGGGGCTAGTCTGTCAATCAATACTTTAGTTATAAATTATTTTCTATCTTGACAATCTGAACATTTATCTTACTTCTTTCATATTCTACTATATTTATACCAGACATAGGGGTATATTATATAATTAAATTGCTTAGCAATATAAATTAGTGACATTATTTCTCTAAGGTATATTGAGAAAATATTGCTTTAAAGCATTATGTAAGCTTTGGGATATATGTTCACAACACTACAAATATATGTTAGCATATCATTTCTACAGTCAAATCTCCAGTAATCCTCCACCACAGTCCACTGGTTCTCCCACCCTCTTTTTCCCTCTCACTATTGGCCTCAGTTCTAGTGTGAGATTTCAAGAATTTATTTTTGGCTTTTTTCACAATTCCTTTATTTTCTTTCTTTATACTGCATGAGTAAAATAATCTAGTACTTATTTTTCTCCTGATTTCAAATTTTTAAAGACTTTTATGGTTATTATTTTGCTGAAATAATTATATAGTTTCAGGTAAGGGTAACTTTGTGAGTGTAGAAATAAGTGTAATATCTTTATACTTTTTTTTATAGAAGTATAGGGTAGAAGTAAAAGTAAAAATTTATTTTTAAAACCCAATTCTTTTATTTTTATTACAGAAACAGAGGTATTTACATATAGTAGATACCATATATCCAATGTGATACGTGACCTAAGCTTTACCAATATTTTGTATTGGTCCCTTCAGAAGCCATTTCTTTTAAATCTGTATGGTCAATGGCATAGCTTTCTAAGTTCCTACAATTGTTTTGTCTAACAGACAAAGTATTAAATATTTCTTTTTGGTTGAACAAGTCTTTAACCACCTAAGTGCACAATTTTCCAATTACCTTTTCAGAAATGATGTGCAGGAATAATTCAACTAGAAGGTGAAACCTTAGCTCTTTCACTGATGTGAAATTGATTGCTTCCTTTGTTCCTAGTGATATTTTTCTTAAAAAAAAGAAAAAGGAAAAGGAAAATCAATTTAAGAGCTGAATTCAGAGCCTAGTGACTCAATTGCCAATAGACATTTATTTGCTAAAAGATAATACAAAGTAGAAGTGAAGATAAAACAAACTTTCTTATTATTGATAGAATAATTATGTTCTAGAATGTAATTATATTCTAGAATAATTCCAGCTATAATTTTAGTTCTAAGTTGTTCTGACCTAAAAAATATGTTGATGGTACACAAAAGCAATGTAGCATAAGGTGCAAAGACTGGGTCCCCATTGTGAAATCTTTTTTATTTGGCTTCGTGGTGATCAGGGAATATAGAAAAATGTTTTACCTTAAAGCATTAGATTCTTGCTAACAGGGTGGAATCTGTGACAACAGCTTTATTTTCTTGTTTTTTGGACCAGGAGTGGGCTATCCAGAAAAATGGACAGTGTGTTCACATTACTGACATAAGTAGACATTTATGATCCATATGAAGTAAATAAAATTTTATTCAAACTAAATGCAAAGTTTCATTCTTAAGTAAAAGACAAACAAGAAAATAGCACTAGTGAGAATGCAGAACATGTGAAATTCATATTAAGGTGGTAGGAATTTCAGTTCATAAGAAATATCATATAATTTAGTGACTATTGAAAAATGTGACATTGGCTGAAGCAGTTTTCTGGAATTATAAGTCAGAAGGGCACATCCAGAAGCAGTCACACTGTGTTTCAGTCAGGTCCCAAACAAATGGCATGGTCAGTTCTGCTCACTGTAATAAAGAGGATATGAAATCTAAAGAACCATGCAGAGTTGAGGATAAGGTGTATACCAGAAAAGGGAAGAATTGATTAGACAATGGTGTTTTACTCAAATATTAGTAAATAGTACTGAGTGTTACTTCTGTGTCAGACACTGAGAAGCAACACCCCATTTACTACAATTATTACTGACCTAATAGCACTACTACCTATAGTCACATTTCCAACGCTTGATACTCTTATCAGTTGTTCATGAGAGAATATGGAAAAAAGGAGAGATAAATTTACTTTCTTGATGTGCAAAGACCACCCTGAGAAAGATTAAAGTTGTTTGGCTTGGCTGTAAAAGACTAGAACAAAGACTTTTGATAGAAACTGCAGGGAGGTGAACTGTAGCTGCATTAAAGGAAATTAAAATTAAGGTTTCTACCTGTCCAAAACACAATGTGCTATCTGTGTGAGGATATTCCAGAGAAGTGAACTGGTCACTGAATCAGGATGCGAGGGAAGGAATGTCAGCATCTGCTGCAGACTTAGGAGACCTTCTCGTTTTCTGTGAGTCTACAAAAACCATTGGTATTTTGTGTAGTATGAATCAATTTATTGAACAAGATGTGTTTCTGACTTCAGTACAATAGATTTTCTGACACACCTTTCTAAATTTGATGGCTATAGAGGAGAAATGAATATCAACATTTTATGTTATATTGCAAGAACATTAAGGGGCACAGTACCTAGTGGCCAAAGAGAGACCCAACTCCACTTATTTCTAACCCTTTTTAAAATCCCAGAATACCATGAGGATACAGTCCTTCTTTAAAGATATTTTACAGCCATTATTCCTGTCATGATATAGTTCCCTGTCTGAAGAAAAGAGAATGGCCAACATCTAGCAAAGTGTTGACTTGAAAAGGTAGTTAACAGACTCTGGGCTTGGGGCCAGATTGTTACCAGAGAACAGTAAAAACTTTCAAAGGGAAATGAAAAAAAAAAAAAAAACCAAAAAACCACAAATTCTCTACATTTAAACAGTTGGCATTTCTCTCAGCATTTTAGCTGTCCAAGTCCTATTATAGAATGTGATTAATTTTATTAATACTATTTTTAGCACTAAAGCCTCTAGCTATCATAAGCCATATATTTTAATAAGGTATTTTAATTTTATCTAAAATAAATGCTTTCAGGCAAAATTAAATTCCATCTTTCTGATCATTTATCTATAAAAGTTAAATATAAAGACCTCTCCCCCACAACCTAGAATGCCCAGAAAGTGGATCAGACTCTCTTTCAACTGAAGTATTGTTCTCCAGGTACCTTGTAAAAGCAAAATTGCATTGCTCTGGGCAGGAAGGGATGGAGCTAAAACAAAGGAGAAGAAATTATAGGCAAGAGAACAGGCAAAATCACTGGGGGTGGGTGGATTGGTCTTTCCCTGATGTCTGTCTTGGATTTCCCTCTATCTAGTTCCTAGCATAACAGAGTAGATGGGTCCACTCAAGGCTTCTCTCCTCTTTTACATAAACTGGGTCATGAATGTGTCAAGATAGTTGCAGGAGGTTACTACAGAGGAAGGATGGGTGAAAAAAAAATGAACTTTCCCTCATTTGCATCCCTATTATTTTCTTTCAATATTCCCTCTCAGTTTTACAATTCTGCTTTCTCTGTCATTTAGTTGTCCAACATGGACAATCAGGGTAAAGGTCAATAGAAAAAAGGAACTGGAAATAATTCTTTCTTTTTATTTATTTATTTATTTTTGAGCTAAAAGTTTATTTCTTGCTAGGAACTACAGGTATTGTTATGGAGACTAACCCAATTATTTATTCCTGTGCTCAAAGAGGTCTGAGTATTTGTGGCATATCCAACACTCAAAAGACTTTTCCAGTAACAACAGAAGCATCAGATTTAAATTTTAGTTAATTGAATATAAAGTTTCATTTCTGTAGTTAGGCTCATTTCAAGTGTTCTATTGCCGTGATTTTGATGATGAACCACTGAAAATCTCAGGTCTACATATTGTTCTACAGCTTCTTTTTTCCCTTAACAATGCACCTTAGAACTCTTCCTTATAGTAGTATATTGATTTGACTCACTTTAATAAATATTTAAATTTCCCTAGCATGAAAACATTCAGTAGTTATGATAGTTAGGTTATTTTCCAAACCTTTGATGAAATGCTGCAAAGTGACAGTGAATATGCAGGTCATTTCACACATTTTAGTTTATACTGAACACACTTTAGATTGAACTCTTAGAAGAGAAATTGCAGGATCAATGAGATTTTTACATTTCTTAATCTTAAAATATATTTCTAAATTGTCAGGCTTAGGCATAAAGCTTGCCTATCTTTTTTTTTAATAACTGTCCAAACCTCATTAACAAACTTGATTTTTGTCACTTAGGAAAAGTAACATAAATGGCTAGGTAATTATATTACTAAATTATATTATAAGACATATATAATTATTTGATTTTGTCCTCAAAGAATTCAGAGTATTTATGCATAAACATGTAAATAGACAAATATAAGGTAACTCAGTATTTTAGCGATAATTGGGAAATGTAGACATGAAAACTAAGTGCCATATTTTTAGATGTACATTTTTAAGTGTAGTTCTTTTGAGTGAAGGTATCTTTTCCTAAGTGTAAAAACTGTACTTAATTTTGTATAAACTCTCTATTCTCTGCTTTTTTTATCATCCTATTGAGAAATTTAGTCATAAAATTTAAGATTTTAGAGAACTAACCATTTATATGAGTTGCAAATTCTTTTCTATTTGCATTTTATTTGTCTAGGAATATACAGAGTATTTGCACCTATTTGTTCCTGTATTGTGTGTGTTACATTTCATTTAAATGCAAACAGATGCATTCAGGTTTTGTTCCTTGGAATATAGATTCTTAATGAATTATTGATTGTTGGTATTGGTTTCCTCTACTGTTTTTAACTTTTATTCCTTTTAAAATGTCGTTGTTTTGATACTTAAACCATTAATCTGCCAAGATGTCATTTTGGCATAAGATCTTAAGAACCATGTATTTCAGTGCCAACTAGTTTTTCTTGATGTTATCATCTAATATTTCTTATCCTTCTAAATATTAAATTGCTGTAGATAATAAAGTTTTTCAATGGAGTGATCTATTCATATTCCTGGTGTCCTTAGTTGTGACGGAAGAGATGAAGATATTACAGCAAAACAAAAAAATAAGGGAAGACACGGAGTGAAGGCATGCATGTGTGTGTGTATGCATGTGTGCATGTGTGCATGCAAGAAACTACAGTAAATTTAAACTTTGGGATAGGAATTGGGAAAAAAGTATGTCAAGCACCCACTGAACGATTTTTTAGTGGAACAACAGGTCTAATTAATTCTTGAGAAAGATTGTTTAAATGACAGAGTGAAGACTGATTTCAGACTAGCCCTATAGGTAAGTAGTCAATATAAAAAAGCTGAAGTACCAATGAAGTAAGAACAGCAGATAGAATTATCTAACAGTTGTGGAGAAGAAAAATAGTATTTGGTGATTGAGGAACTGATAAATTAAATGGCATAAAAATGATTCATTTGTTGAATTTGAACTGGTATGGAAGCTTAAGAATGAGGAGAAGGTTAGAGAATACAGTAATAGACTTTGGGAAAATTCATGGAAGAAATAACAGGACTTTGCTGATTTATGTTTTTTTTGGGTTCAATGACATTAAGCATGCACATGAATGTGTACATATGTGTATATGTGTATGTGTACCCATGTGTGTAGATACTTAGAATCACTGAAGCCAAAATACAAGATGTAATAATTTCTGATCAAAAATTCATTCACATTTATGTAACATGGAATATATTTCCTTCCCATTCTCAATGAATGGGCGGAGTGTTCAAGTGTTCAACATTGTGATTACAAATGTGCAAACCTTAAACCAAGACAGTGTGTGTATGTGTATCAGGCAAGATTCAACTCCAGGGCACGACATCCCACATTTCATTGTGCCAGTGCTTCATATCACAAATGCAGTTTCAGGGCTTTGTTGCAGTTCTTCCTAAGGAATAGTTCCTTACGTCAGCCCGAGAATGAAAACAAAGGCAATCTGGAGGTTACATGAGATTTGGGACACTGAATGCATCACTGAGGTTTGCATCTTCGTTTCAGTGACGTGATGTCCATGGGATCAACATTTCATTTCCTTCCATCCTCTTAGAAATCCAAGAATAAACACAAAACCTGACATTATCCCTGGACTCTGAAGTTGTGTTTCTTTCCAGCTCAGAGCTCATTGCTAAGTCTTATTTACCTTCTTTGGAAGTCCTGCACATAAAAACCATGTCTCAACAAGAATGCATGTTAAGCTCCTTCAACAGATCCTTCTTATGAGGATGCTTATTCCTGTATTTCAAATTGTTTTTAAAGCAATCTTAATATCCCCTGGTGAAAAGTTATATTGTCAATAAAATTAATATTGTTAGAAGCAGTTTCTAAGTGTCCTAGCACAGATTCCTCCATAAAATTGGCACAGATTCAAAAAATTCAGATGAGTTTATTTTGTTTCAACAGTGAAGGAAATGCTATTATGGAGAAATGGAGGAGAAGAGAAACAGTGAAAGAGAAGAAAAATAATCAAGGGTAGAATAACAAGAAAACTATCATCACAGAAGACAGAGAGTGAGTCACCAGGAGTTGGCTTCAGGAGTTAGGATGGCACACATACTTTCATCACCAGGGCACAGAGCTGGAAAGCAAGTAGTAAAGAAATCCAGGTGCTGGCAGTTGGAAGGAAGTATACTGGTGGCTACTTAGAAGATAAGGTTAGAGGACATGAGCAGGTAGTACCTGCCCTCCAAAAGTAAATTTTTTGATTTATAGCACCTTCCTTTCAAAATTAAATTGGAATTTTTTTGATCAAAACATCCTGGAATTCAAAAATTCAAATATCTTTAGTTCCTGTTCCTTTTTTTTTTTGTCCTTTGCTTTTCATAAATTGAGCATATACAGTGTTAAGTGTTAACTGGCTTAAAAACACAAGGAATCTCAGTGATATGAATTATATGTGATTTTAAAGTCAGTATAGATCTTTCTCTACAAAGAATAATTTATTTCAACAGCTTTCTTATGATAGTGAAATATTTCCTCTTTCATATTGAAGCACATAACATTTTATGAATACCTACTATATGTAAGATAATCTAATTGTAAGTATAGATAAAAAAGAACTTGAGAACATAATTGATACCTTGTGAAGTTTCTACTAAAAAAGAGATGATTTCAAAACAGAGAATCATGAAATGGGTTATCCAAAAAAAGTTTCATAAAGGAGAACAGAGGCCATCCAGTTGAGTGTTGTCAAAAGACCAAAGGAATATACTATAGTTAATGAGTGACTGACTATACAAATCTTTTTCCCTGCCCTAAAATTTACCTGAGTTTTTGTGAATTAATTGAGCAATGTTTTTTGTTTTTGTTTTTGGTAACAAAGCCCTTTCTTCAAGCATCAGTTATCTTATCCAAACATACAATATTAAGAAAATGCCTTACAGTTACCACAAACACTAAAAAAAAAATCTAAATGTTACTTCAAATGGCTTTTTGACAACAAGATGTTTAATAAGTCTGTCTTAAAGTTTCTCTCAAAAAACCCAAGGAATATCTTTTGTTTCCTTGACAAGTCAGTAGAAAAAAACAAAAATCAACCCAACATAATGAAAGAAAGTCTACACTGTAGACTTTACATCTGAATGTTAGAATGTATTACATCATAATTATTGAAAACCTGCTATGAACTGGAAACTCTTGTCAACTCCTCCTCATATAGAGAGTAGTCTAAGAAAGTAAAATGTAGAGACCAGCAAGAATAAACTCTAGCCTGTGACCAAATAAAACCCTTCAGCCATGGGAAAGCTACTGGAATTATTAATAAAGAGAAAAGCTTAAGAACATTTAGAAATGCATTATTTATTAAGAAACTGTCAGTGGGCTCATAAGAGGCAGACTGTGAGTGAAAAATACGCTTGTTGGGGTTGAGTATATTACTACAGACAGGCTAGAGATAAGCTGGAAACAGACTGGGAAAATTAATCTGACTCTCAGCGAAACATTTGTTATGGCAGCAACTATTACAGTGGCTTTAAGCAAATGAATCACAATATGTGGTGAAAGTACCTAGGAGTAATTAAAGATTGAAGGTTGTGCTTGATCTCACAATGGAGCTGAATTTAGTTATTTCATCCTGGGGTCAGTCAGTGGCAAACCAGTCTCCTGATCTACCTCCTCAGAACAAAGAAATTCACAAGAAAAACATATGAGAATGAAGGAAAAGAACATTCAATTTGAGCAATTGAATGATGGGACTGACTAACACCAGTGTAAGGAAACCCTTCCCCAGTCCTGGAAATAACCAGTTTGTGAGTCTACAGACCAAGAATCATTAGGGAAACTTTATCACTTGAACCTGCAAGTAAATGCCCTACACATAAGGGAAATAATCAGATTAATAGTATATGGGGAAATGTAACAGACTTCAGAACAAGCAGATGTGGATGTGATACCTTTTACTTGCAAGCTGTATACTTCGGTTGAGAGTGCTTGGAGTCTCTCTGTAGTTGCAGAAAGACTGGGTTTTTAGAAGAGATTATGAGCATACAATATCCAATGTTATTGCTGGCATGTTGTAAGACCTTTGTGACTATTAGCTGCTTTTACTTTTGTGGACCCAGTGTAATAATAGAATGTATTCTCAAACAAAAGGAGAACAGCCTCTATGATCCAAATTTGATACAGATATATTACTTAAATTTAGGATTATTGATGAATACAAAAGATTATTTACTTGAGCGCAGATATAGAAAGGAAAGCTAAAGTCTCACATAACCTTACACTGATTTCTAAAAATGTTTCAGATATACAAATACAACTAAATTTGGTACATGAAGTTCTTAGTTTTTATAACTTCTTTATACATTCTCTATTTCATCATTATAAAATCATCCTCATTTATTTTTCCTTTAGTTGTAGAGTTTTTAAATAAGTACATTCAATATTTTCTTTCTTCTTGAATATATCTCATTTCACTTTTATTTTTAATTGTTGCATGTTGTCTTTTAATGGATTTTTTGAAATAAACAGAATAGAATTTTAAAAATTAAATTGATTTCTTTGGAACACACAGTCTTATGGTGTACATACCAATTTTTTTTTCATCTGTGGAAATATATTCCTTTATATCTTTGAATATTGGCTCCCTCCAAATATTTTTGTTTTGTTGTTGTCACTATTAAAGAATAGCTATAAATCTGTTTGAATTACCATCATATTTAATCATTTTTATTTATATTTTTAGAGACTAGGTCTCACTATGTTGCCCAGGGTAGTCCCAAACCCGCAGACTAAGTGGTCGCTAACCTTAATTTCCTGTGTAGCTGGGATTACAGGCATGCACCACCACACCCAGCTATTTTTTAGACACTAGGTCTTGCTATGTTGCCCAGCGTAGTCTCCAACCCACAGACTCAAGCGATCCCTGGCCTCAGCCGCCCAGCTCTGGGATTACAGGTGCCTGCCACTGCACCTGCATATTTAATAATATTTAATATACTTCCCTGTGTTCAAGTAATAGTTTTCTTTACATTTGGATGTCTCAATATTATATCTTACCTTACTGATTCAACTTTTGGTAGTCTTGAATTATGATTATTTGAGTCTCCAATTATAAAATTTACAGCGTTACAAGGGATAGTCATTTGTTTCCTCCATTCTATTTGTAGAATAGAAAAATTTTAATATTATCTTCCATTTCAATTTTTTCCTTCCATTAAGAATTTATCTTTCATAGACATAGACCATTTATATGTGCATCCTATTGAACATAGCAAGCACTTTTCTAAATTTTCAACAAACACTCAGATGTTTTTTCCCACAATTTTTCTGCTATTTCCCATGATCTAATTATATTTTGATTTATATTTCATTCACTCATGAATAAAGCATATCTATCTATTCAACTTTAGTACTTGTCAACAGTGCTGTTTTTGACTTTTTTTAATTTTGTCTATTTTTATTATTAATCATTTTATTATTTACATATTTATGTAACATTGTATTCCTCAGGGTTCTCCCTCTACCATATCATCCTCAACAAAGAGTATTTACATACAAATGTCTCTTGTCTTTCTTTACCTTTTGCATGAGTGAGGGAAGAACTACTTCTTAGATAACTCAGTTAGAGGGCAGGTAGACTTACAATGCTTTTCCCCAAGTCCCACTATCTAATAACTACTTACATTTTGAATTTTTCAGGTCTGTGGTAATACTCTTTCCTCTACCCATTGCTTGTTTTTCTGAATCGCTAAATAGTTAACATACATGAAAAATTATGATTTAGAACATACAATGTTTGAAATAGCTAATGCTGCATCATTTCTATTCATTTGTCATTGATTTATTCATTGATTTATTTAACTCTGTTTAAAAATATGACAGAGCTACTCTACAAAATTATGTTCTTTCTTAATATATGACATCAGGTAGATAAAGTTACAATCTAACATCACAAGGAAAATATCTCTGATGAAAACCTTCACTGAATGCCTCAGACTTCCAACCCTGTACTTTCTGTCCTAATGTTATTTGAGAAGCGCTGTGTCTTGAAGAAAAAAAAAAATCAAAAGGATTAGGTAAGCATTGCTCTGATCCCTCCAAAAGCAGAAAATAGAAATATATATATATAACTATATATAACTATATATATAACTATATATAACTATATATATAACTATATATATGTAACTATATATATTATAACTCTCTCTCTCTCTCTCTCTATATATATATATATATATAGTTCAGCTTTCTTTTGATTACATAGCCTTAGTCTCCTGGCACACATCCTTAGTGTGGTCAGCGGGAAGCTGACAGAGGTCAAAATGACTTTACGTTTTTCATATAAGCAAAGGTGTTTTGATTCTTAAGCTAAAATATGAAGAGTCAGTCAACATTTTCACTCAAGGCTTCATCTGCTTTGTAATCAAGAGGGTGTAAGCAGTTAAGTTGAATGTTTTATCTTTGTTTTTTGGATGATAAATATTTTCTCTATTTCTAGCTTAAGGTAGATGCCATGAAGCTTCTGATCTCACTTCTATCCTTGCCAAGCACTAAATTTTCATTCTGGTGTCTTTCATTAATTCCACTAACTTCAACCAGATGTATATGAGAGACATCATAGAGGGAACCCTTCACTATCCCCACATACACAACCCCTTATAGATGTCCCTATGTTGATAGTCTGATTCAACAAAATTCTACATATTCTTTGTCTCTCCAAAAGATCACCACTCTTGTCATTTCCATTTTCTATAATGTTGACATACACTTCTCCATCTGCCAGACTTTGAAACCTTAGAAGGATCTTCCAGTTCTTCCAATCCCTTAGACATTTCCAATAAAGTATTCTTTTTAAATGCCATATCACCACATCCAGAATGCTTCTGAATAGTTTAACCTATAGTACTCTTTATATTGTTATAATGGTTATGAGTGTCATTATATTGTCATAATATGACATAAAGTTTCTACAAAACTCTATAAAGTTTCTATAAAGTTATATATTGAACTAAGGTTTTTAAATTCAAACATCATGACAATCTTAAGTATGGTTATAATTTTTAGATCCAATTTATAAGTGAGGACTATTTTAGTTTAGAAAAGTTAAACAACTTTCCAAGGATGACAATAACTAATACAGAGGAAGGAAATTTTCCTCCTTGGAAGACAGTAGAATGTAGAGAAAAATAGTACTTGAGTACAAATCTATTCATATTGTGGTTTTTTAATTTAGTTTCTCTCTATAGGTATTTTATATGTCCAAGATTTTGTCTCCATGTCTTATAATAAGTATATTAATGGATTTATGGTAAGACTAAAGTATATGAAACAAAGAAAGTCACTTATAAATGTTAATCCTCTGTTTTTCTAATGGAAAAACAAAATGACCTATGATCAACTAACTTGGGATAGGAGAATTTCTGGGAACTCTAAATCTTATATAAGGAGTCAGTATTAATGATGATAGCTTTTGGTCTCCTATTTTAAATCCTGGCATTTAAAAATGTTAAAATAGTGACTGATAAATTACCATCTTTAGAATTGGTGCTAATCAATGAAGGACATGGCAGGGTTGGTTTGAGAAAGTTGTCTTTTGACATTGAAGAAGATGGGATAATAATAGCTTTGCATTTGTGATTTTATTCACTTATGTCATTACCATAGTAAACTTAATAGCTCTAATTAAACTCTTTAATGCTACGACTTCTACCAAGATGATGATGATAATGTTATTATGAAGATTACATTAATAACATAATTAGTTCTTTTAGAGATAAAGGACTGCAAAAATAATGATTTATTTGTGTCCATATTCTTCACATAACACCAGAAAAACAATATTAGACATGAGCTATGAGAAGAGGCAACCTAGACACATGGTGTAGATGGAAACTCAAAAACTAGCTTGAAGGGGGTCTGGAAGGAGAGAGAACAAATTGGGGAGAGGGCACAATGAACTGTGGAGAAGGACTACGGATATCTTGGTGGTACGTGTGGTGCAGTAACATATATCTGAAGAATTATGGTCCTATATCTCTAAATCATATACAGTGTTGTAAACAAATGTTACTTCAATTTTAAGAATCAAAATCTAGCAGATAATATGTAAAAAAAAAAAAAAAGAAGAAGAAGAAGGAGAAAACTAGAAAAATCCAGAGTTTGTTTTCAATAGTTACTTAAAGATTAAAGACTGGGTCCATATCAAAGATATCAGACTAGCAAGAACTTGTGGGTAAATAAAAGATCCAGACAGAGCATTTAAACAACATGATAGTGACATTAGAAAGTCATATACAGCTGGACCTTATGACTAATCTTTTTCCCAAATTTCTATCATACATCAAGACTCTGTACATGCCAGCAATTGTTTCTGAGCCCTGTTTTATGTTTCAATGATTATTTCTTTTTCCCTGGATGAATCTTTGCCTCTCACAATTATGCAGAACAAATAATACAGCATTGTATTCTTAGAATAATGGATTTTGAAACCATATTACCTTGGTATGATTCTTAATTCTATCAGAGCTAGTTGTGTTAACAAGAGCAGGTTGCCTGACCTCTTTATGGCCCATTTCTCTATCTGTAAAATGGAAGTCTCATTAACCTATTCCAAAAGTTAGTTGCAAATACTAAATAAGCTAAAATATATTAAAAAAGAACTCAGTAATGTTGATGTACAATGCTGCTTAATATATACTAGCATTGATTTAAACATCAAGTTTTCACTGAATACATTTATTTCCAATTCTTAAGAATGTTAAGCAAGAAATGTAAAATTATTTATTAAATTAAAAGATGAAAAAGCCTTTTGTCTTCCTCCCATTTTCTAAAAGTAATTAATATCATTATCTCTTCAGGTCATACCTGCTGTCCTCAAACCTGCTGTCATTTCTCCATGAGGAATTATCCTTGACAAGTATTTTGGCCCTTTGCCCTGGCTTGCTGCCAGTCCTCTGTTCATTTCCTGGGACTTTTCTGTGATGTACTGTTTCCAGTATCAGCATTGCTTAATGTTCATACACCAAACACTAATTGAGGTTTACAAGAGCTTATTCCTCCAAGCCAACTTTGTGCCAGTGCTGCATCCAATCTGACCAAGGTCCCATGGAAAACCAGGTATGTAAATTTCAGGGTGCACGGGTTTGGTCATCTGACTGTGAACCAAAGTTCCCCTGTGGTCCACCCACCTTTAAGTCTTTGACCTTGAAATTCCACATTTTAAAAGAATGACCTTGTGTTAATGGATAAACTTAGGAATCTCTGAAAGCATGCCAAATGATTGTTTTGTCTGAGTAAAGAATAGGTACAGATGTTCAGAAAAACTCACAATATTCTCTAGGTTGCAATATGCTTTGCATGTTCTTCCTGATACAAGGTAAAACATATTTATTTGTTGAATGAATGATGATGTTGCTACATCTTTTCTTTATAAACCCCTTTCTCCAAAAGGTTTACTCACACAAGTCTAATTTTCATTTTATAAGCTTAGAAGATAATATTCATAATTTGTTCCTCTTATTAATCTCATTCATTAGCAGTGAAAATTAAAGAAATTACAAATATACTACATGTCCTTGGTCTTAGTTTTCCATTTAACAATTACTGAATTCCTATCTGCCAGTAACTACTAGCTATTAGAATGGGAAAGCTGAACCAACCAATAAGGCTTCTGAAACCCTTTATCTTTGAGCACTCACATGTCATTCAAAGATGCAATGTGGATATTTTGACACTATCAGGTGTTGCTCAGTCAGGTGTCAGAATGTCTTATAGGAGCTAAAATTGTGATTTAAATTTTAAAAAATAGACTGATAATTTGATAATGCTGAGGGTAGTTTGAAGTGTTTTCCGTAAGTGGATATACCACCAAGGATATATCATATTGAAAAGAATCCTATGAGGAATATTTTTGTAAATAATTTTCTGTTAAAGAATCATCCTTTACTTCATTTAATTCATAGACTAAATAGCTTTGGCTTTAACTTCCTTAGGATCTGGTCATTTGTGACAGAGATATACTATTTGCACAGTTCTCCTTTTAAAAACCAACAATTTCATGTCTTCATAGAACTACCAAAGTTACTACCAAATTTACTATCATAAGTACTACCAAAATTACTATAAATCTGTGTTGATTTATAGTGACAGGTAACAAACTGCTCCCTGTAAAACCAACTGAACTTTGTGAATTTCACCCAATGAATGAATCTATTGTTCAAGTAACAAATAACATTGTCATCTATGAAATATGATTCAGGTCCTGAGCAAAAACATCACCCCCAATCATATTTGAATAATGGTAGATTGAGTTTATAATGTAAATATACCAAGAAGAGTAACATCAAATCTTTATAATTTACCCTTAAATTGACTCATAAGATTAATTTCACCTGTTTTAGGAGGGGACGGATACCTCAAGAGAGCAGGAGGGGAAGTATAATCAGTGCTTCAAGAAGAGAATAAATAACAAAATATTTTAAAGTCATATAAATACCAGGTGAAACCCCAAAGGGGTCAACATTGCAAGTAATAGGTTAGTTTACCTTTTCCACCACTGGTTACATGTGAGAACAAGAAAACAATTAATGTGCCTGATGTTAGTTGCAGCACTCCGCACTCCTACTTGTGTGAAATATAGCATGCTGAAATTTCAATAAAATATTCTTTATGTTTGTCTCACATTAAAATATACTTCTGAGAGTGTATTGAAAACTAAAGGATTTAATATTCACAAAGAAAGGCATACCAGTGGAATTCAAGTCAGTTTTCATCAAGAAACTTTAGTAGCTTGTCTGAACACCCAAGTTCAACCAGAGAAATCAAGGTATAATCATTTGGATTAAGCATATAGATATTTATGCAAAAGTAATGCTAGAAAGTAATAAGGGCTAGAGCAATAGAAAAAAATCTCAGTTTCTGTCATTACTTTTAATATGTGAGTATATTATTGTCATTTGCATGAACTTACATTGCTGTGTATTTGCTTCGGTCCCATTTAGTATCTATGTAGATCAGGTCAGCTCTTATGTGATTGTACTCAGGTCTCTGCACCTGCTATTTTCTTTAGGTTTAGTTTGTGTCTTGCCTGAATTTACTCTGTTGCTTCAAACTAGTTTTCCTTTCAGTATTTATGACAACTAATTCAAAATTATCTCCCTTTTTTGAAGTAACAGTTAATTAGTTTTCAGAGGTTTACTCTGTCCTAGTCTGGGATAGAATACTGTGTCAGATTCTGTTTATTTGCAAACGAGCAAAAACCATCGTTTTTCAACTATGCTGATGAACATGAGCAGAAGCCACAAATATTTGTGGGGTGTTGGATTTTTCTTGTAATTATTCATACTTCCACAAGGTTATATCAACTACGTGAATTTGTTTTACATAGAAGCCACCTGAATTGGTTCTTTGGACTCTTGTTCTGCCTTACATTTAGAAAAGATTTTTCTACATTTTGCAGACTATCTTTTAGCTAGAAATATGGATGTGATTAATGTTGCCATAAATTTAATGTCCATGAGTAGAAGCTGAAGGGGAAAGTAGGAGATTGGGCTTCATGTAGGAGCAATTGGAAAGCAGTGTCTTTGAAGTTACTTGAATCTGCAGTTCAGGTCTTAGCCAGTAACTCTGTGGATGAGAGCCAGTAGTGGTGACAGAAAAAACAGGCAGTGGTTATGAGAGTACCCTGTCTTATGATCTCTGTACTCTGAGACACTGTGGCCTGAAAATCAGTAGGTGGCAAACCCAAAGACAGCAATAGCTTCTGTGGCACCCACCATGTCTGTTAGACATATTTACAGTGACATCTAGTTCCTGCAGTGAGGTAAGATCCCAAAATTCAGATGACTCCTCCATGAAAGAAAAGGAAAACCCTTTAAGTGAGAAATTCCTCTTGCTTGAACCTCTATTGTAACAAGTCTGGAGAAGAGTAAACTTCAAACTTTTGATCAAACTTTCTAGAACTTTCTTCAAACAAATTGTTAACTACTTTTCTACTTCTGGATACATGTAACTTCTAGATTATTACTGCATACTCTAACTGTGTATGTAAAACAGCCTAATAAAATTGAACCGAGGGCAGAGATTCTTAATTAGGGGGAAATCTTCCTCTTAGTCAATAGTTGCCAATGGCTGCAGACATTTTTGACAGTCACAATAGGGGATGCTACTAGCTTCTAGTGAGTAGGGGAGAGAAACCCTTCTAAATCCTACAGAGTGCAAATCACTCACAACAAAGAACAATCTGGCCCAAATGTCAATAATGATAAGGATAAGAAAATCTAGTTGAGGGAACACACAAATGGTTTACATTAATTAGAGAAAAGCACAATCTGTACAATACAAGAAAATAACAGACTACCTGTTTTGTCTTTTCAAAATTGAGGTAACATTGGTTTAAGACATTATGTATGAGTTATAGTTTCCCATCTTAAATGCAAGTCACACACCTTTATCACTTCACCATAGACCTTTAGTAGCTCCTTGCTACTAGTCTCAATTCTGCTGTCATTTGCTAGGCTTTGTTTTGATTTAATATTGCAAGTCCCCTTGTTTTATTTCTCTACATTTCATATGAGAGAAATTAACCAGCATTTGTAAACCCAAAGGTGAAAGACAAATTCAAACTCTTGTTTAAAAAAAAGAAAAAAAACTGATAGCTATATCATTTTTGTTAATTATTATTGAAATGAAAGTCACAGACAATAACTGCCTTTGAAGTATACAACTCATTGGCAGTCAGTACATTCACAATGCCATTAACTACCAATTATATATTAGTTTCAAAACATTTTCATCATTGTAAACAAAACACCTATGGAGCATAAACCACTCCTCTCTGATACAGTCCCTGACAAACACCAGTCTAATGTCTTACTATATGGATTCATCCATTTGAGTATTTTATATAAAACTGAGTACATACTATTATGTGACCCTTGGTGTCTTCTCTCTTTTACTCAGCACAATGTTTTTGAGGGTCATTCATCCTGCATGAGTACCTCATTTTCATGGATGAATAGAATGACACTGTATAATATATATGCATGTTAATTGTATAGTATATATAGTATATATATTTATTATATATGTGTATATATACATATAAATATATCAACTGCCACTAAGTTGTATGCTTCAAAGATAGTTATGTTCTGTGAATTTCATTTATATGCATATAAATAAATAACAAAAGATATAGCTGTCAATTTTTTATTTTTTTTTTAACAAGAGTTAGAATTTCTCTTTCTCCTTTGGACTTACAGATGGTGGTTGATCTCATCATATATGGAATGTAGAGAAATAAAACAAAGGGACTCACAATACTATATATATACATATTATATATATTACATACATGATACATATATTATTTATGTATATATGTGTGTACATATCCAGGTCATATGTATATAAATAAAATGTGTGTATATGTGTAGATACACTTCTTTGTTTATCCATTCATCCATTGACATTTACTTGAGTTGTTTCCATGTTTTGGCTGTTGTGAATAGTGTTACTGAGAACATAAATATACATTATATATTTGAGTACTAGCCTTCAATTACCTTGGGTATGTATCAAATAAGGGGCTTGTTGGCTCATATAGTAATTCCATGTTTAACTTCTTGAGGAAATGACAAGCTGTTTTCCCCAGTGACTGGAACATTTTACAGTCCTCCTACCAAAGAAATGAAGGCTGTGATTTTTCCACATTCTTACTAACATCTGTGATTTTCCATTTTTCTGAATTCCATCAATTGTTGTATTACATTTGGGGCTGTTACAGTCATACTAGTGAATGTGAAGTAGTGTTTCATTGTGTTTTTTATTTGCATGTATCTAATGACTAATAATACTGAACATCTTTTCACACGCTTAGCCATTTGTATATCTTGTTGGAGAAATGCCTATCCAAATCCTTTGCCCATTTTTGAATTAGTACTATATATATACACCTTTTGGTTGTAAGTTCTAAGAGTTCTTTATTTTTTCTGGATATTGCATGTCTGTCAGACATACAACTTTCATCTTTTTCAAAAACTGTCTAGGTTATTTTTTTACTTTCTTGAAAATATACTTCAATGTAATAAATATTTTGAATTTTTTTCAATGTATTTATTTCTTTTATTATGATTTTGATATATCTTAAAATATAATGCTATATCTAGAGTCATAATGATTTTTACTTCCATTTTCTACAAAGAGTTTCATGGTTTTAGGACTTTATTTAATTTATGAATCAGTTTTGGGTTTGTATATAGTACCAGGTAGAAATCCATCTGCATTCTTTAGCCAAAGAGTGGTCTTGAAATTCTTATAATGAAATCAATCAGTAATCGATGTATGGGTATGTATATACATAGATGTATGTATATTCTATTCCACTGATCAATGTCTATCACATGCCAACACCATTTATGTTATTATTACCTTTCATTAATATTAGTAGTAAGTTTTTATATTAGGAAAAATTAGTCTTTCAACTTTGAAGTTTGAATTTGTCAGCGATCACCAGAGAAACAACAATCAGAACCATTAATTTAATATAGAAATTGCCTCACTGTTAAGGAGAATGAGAAGTTCCACCCTGTTTTGTCTGAACGATTAAAAACTGGAAAAAGTATTATGTATTCTATTTAATGAGATTAAAAATACATTTATAAATTTCAGCCTATAAATGAAAATATTTTTAAGGAAACATAGTTTAAAGGATTTTGGAAATGGTTCCTACAGGAAGAAAATCTATCCATGTGCTCAGCTTACTCTACTCTTATGATAAAAAGAACATTTAATAATTTCTGAGCATTCATGAATGCCAAAAACTATTCAAGTAAATTATAAGCCTCAATACATTCAATGCTTATAGTAATCCAATGAGATAAATGTGATCACTTCATTGTTTCAGATACAAACACCAAGGCAAGGAGATTATTAAGAACTTGCCTAATAATCACAAAGTTGCAAAGTACTGAAGTCAGGGTTTAACCTCCAGTTCCAGAATGCTGAAAGCATGAATATTCTTTTAATATAAATACATCAATCCCTTCCAGAAATGCACATGTTACTCTGTCAAATCTTGAGAATCTGAGATTCTTTTTTTCTAAACCAGTCAATTTTGCTTCACATATATAGACCATTGGAACTGCATATCACACTCTCATCAGATCCAGGAAAAACAGAAAATTTACATAGGTTCTTGAAGTAGGACAAATAATGTTAGAAGGCAGGATTGAAAGAAATAGAAAATATCTGGCCTGGGTCTTTGTGGATGAAAATTATTTTCATACTTGGAGAAGGACTATGCCTGGTTCCCTGTGCCTGAAGCAAAAAATATACATGAAATATTGGAGCAATGGTTTTGTTGGAGATCAGAGTAAAGAGCTTTCAAAAAAGGAAGATTTTGTGATGGTAAAGTGAGATTGTGAAAGGAAGGACCAAACCTTAATGTGGCTTTATACTAATCTTGTAGCAAAGTAGAAATGACCAAGGCTTTTAAATGGGGCAATCACATGATTAGAACAATGTTTTGAAAGATGGCAATGACATACAGCACAAATTGAGCAAGAAGACCTATTGGAAGCAATTGCTCTGGTTGGGGTAAGAGTAGATTAAAAACTCTTTAAAGGCAATGGTAAGAAAATAGATTTTAAAATGTAGTGTTTTAGAGCTCAAGCAAAGTGGTATTGTAAATAATCTATTAAATCAAATTTTTTTTCAATGCAAGAAAATGAAGCTATTGTTACATAGCTGGAATTATCTGGGTAACTACTTCAAACATCTTTTTCAGAGTTGTTGAAAAGTTGAATGTATTTACATCAAGAAAGCTTTTGCATTCTCTCAACTTCTTTGTTCATATTGTTTTAATTCTAGACATATTGCTGTCTCATTATAAATTGCTAGGTGATGGAACAATATCATAATAACCTGAGTTGTTTCTTAAGATTTTTTTTCTTTTTAGACATCTGCTACCATCAAACGGTGTAAATCTGGGAAGTGTTTGGAGCTCAGTTTTTCTTAAAATTGAGGAATTTGACTAGGTTAATTTCTACACAGCCAAAAACCTTTACAAAATTATCTGTACAGATGGTGGAATGAATGGCATGGTTATTTACATTTTACTAAGAAATAATTTCCTCAAATGTCTATTGCAAATAAGAGTCAGACACTTCTGCAGTACCTATTAACCAAAGTGATTTTCAAGAATATCCATAATATATCTAAGAATATCACAATATTTTAAGAGCTTCCCACTACTCTGTTCTCTGCATTCATGAAAGTGTCAACTCTCTTCTCATATACATACATATATACATATATATATACATCATTATATATATATATATATATATATATATATATATATCCTCTAAAGAATCAGAGAGAAGCTGAAATGTCTGGACTTCTTAACTATACCCTTTGCTTAAGGAACTTTCTTTACAGTTCCTGGGATGGCTGGTTTAGAAAGTAGATGGAGGAACTGTCAGAGTGAAAGCAAGTCAGCCCTGTAGATGACTGGAATGGAGGTGAGGAAGGAAACACCTTGATTTTGGGGTTTTGCAAACACACACTGCCCCTCAACTCCAAGGGAATTCTTCCTGCAGAGGAGGTGGTGTTCAATAATACCACTGACTGGTCCTCAAGGCTTCAGAAGACTTCACACAAACCAAAGAGAAGAAGACTACTGGAAATTGCCTAATTATGTGATCTGGCTACCCTACAGGTCTCCCAAACCCTAATTTACACTCTGGATAAACAAAGCTTCCTTAAGACATCCAACTCCATAGAGGATCAATTTCTTAGGTTCTTAGCTGCCTCCTAGGGTTGCATTCAAATAACTTCCTCTGTCCCAGGAGTGAAGCACTAACTGGGTATTACACACACACACACACACACACACACACACACATACACCATCAAAACCAAATAAATAAATGAATAAATAAACAAACAAATAGAACAAAAACATCTTAATGAAAAATTTAAGGATATGATAATTATTACTGAATAAATGGAAATAAGTAGTAAACAGAGACAGGGGCATTTACCATCATTTCTGCACAGTCACTTCAACTTGCATAAAAAAATAATTCCTGTTCTTAAAAGTTCTATTGATCATTCCTAAGAGTTTCTAGAGACAAGCCTCAGAGAGGGGGAATCTCTGGACAACACAGTGAAAAACTGCCTTAGGGTCTCATCTTCTGCTTCAGAAGCTTATCAAGGAAGGCCATTAAAGAGAGCTCCTTTAAAAGGAATTTCAGTTCCAGCTAAAAACAAAAATTGCTCTTTTTATTATTGACTTGGATAGAGACAAAATTTATATTGATGATTAAGGCCCTTAGTGACAGTACAATTTAAACCATTCGGACAGCTCTGCGTATAACTCAGAAAACCATTTTGACAGTTCTGGGAATAACTCGCAAAGAGATTATAGCTATCGGCTTCATTTCTTTGTAGTTGTGTTAATTTTGTGGCAATTCTGAAATATATTCTGTGTGTGGGTGTGCATGTATTGTAATGTAATACTTCTCAAGTTATGCAAGGGACAGAGATTATAATTCAGTGACTAATTCAGTGACAGGACCTCCCTCCTGTCACTGAATTAAATACATTGATTAGATAAACAGGTGGAAAGGAAAAGGCACCCCAGTGATGAGAGCGCCCTAATAATAGTAAAAGGGAACAATGAAGAAATAGAAATATTTTCAATTGTAACACCTTTAATCTCCTACTAAGAGTGGGGATTATGTTAATACCTATTTCAATTAGGGACCAATCTAATTTATGCTTGCCTTTTAACTTCTCCAATAACTTTATTTTTAGAGGGCAATGGTTATAATTTTATTGCACAGATAAAATATGCATAAAATTCAAATAATGCCTACTGGCAGAACTTAGAACATGGAAACCTTTCACCCCCTTATTCTCTTAAAATTAATCTTCATTCTCTAAATAAATACATACATACAGAATCACATATACAGGCATATACTTTTAAATATACACTGGATTATGCTATCTTTTACTTCAATTAGCTTATCTTTCTTTGTTTCATACCAATGTTCTCTTGAAATGACCCAGTACCGATCTAACTCATTCTTTCCAAAAGTGATGGTATTCAATGATAACTACATACTCTTCTCACTCAATCACTTCCCTATTCTGGGGAGCAATCACTTATTTTGAAATAGTTTAAGTTTGCATGAATGCCTATGCACTGCTGAAAAAATAAATTGCAGAAAGAAAAAGATAAAATATTTCATTCTTCCTCCTCTTTAATCCCCTAGAGCTAGCAACTATTAGCAGTTTGAAGGTTTGTTTGTTTTTTTTAATGGACTCAATGTTTTTAAGTTTATTTAATGGCTTCTAATAATATTTTGAATTATCTTGAAAAATGTCACACCGAAACAACAACTTATAACTTCTGTAATACTCCTTTTTGCTGTTATTGTGGTCAATGTTATAATTTTAAATCATACACTAACGCCTCCTGTCTTTGTCACAAAAATCTAAAGTGTATTTATGGCATTCACAGTGTGAAAAATGATAAGCTCATATTGTTCTTCAATTTCTCTGCTCACTTCACCACTTCCTGTTTTTTTAAATTTCTGTCAATATTTAATATAAAATTTGTTGTTACTCAGTTACCTCCTTTTTTGTCTCTAAGATTGATTTAAATTTTCCTACCCAATAAAAGTATTAGCAATATTATTAAGATATAGATATGATTCTCTAGAGAAGCAAATAGTGAGATGAGATTCACAGAAAAAAATATGACCTGGATTCCTGAATCCATGTCATCTAATGGGTAATACCTCAGGCATCTGAGTTCAATGTCTTTACTTTGTGGCAACTGAAGTTAGTTACTTTTATAACTTAGAATTATTGCCAATTTTATTTAAGTAGCATGTGTCTACTAACAATATTTTCAAGTTGAGTATAGTATATTTGAAAAATATTTACTTTTGTATGTTCATTTTTGCCTTTTGCTTCCACACCCAATTGAATAGTTATGTAAAGCTTTGACCTATAGAGAACCAGTTTCCTCCCTATAATTTTGAAAAAATTTCTTCCTCATCATTAGTATATAAATATAAAGGCACTGGAGCTTATAGCATAGCAACAAAAACAACCTCTGATTCTTAGTTACTTGGACATTTTAGATAGATTACTTTGCCTTTCATAACTTACCATCCTCATTCATAAAAATTTGAAATAAAACCAAAACTGCACCAAGAGATATCCAGAGGCACCTCAAAGTGTTAAATGGTGCACATTATAAAGAAGGACCTAGCCATCCCTGTACACAAAGACTAAGAAGCATACTCTTAGTATGTAAGATTTGAATGCATGTAGAAAGAGAATATTTCAAATAAAACTGAAAATAACACATTCCCTCACAAGTAAATGCCCAGTCAAAGAGAATCACGCAAAAGTGACATAACCGAGGTCTGAAAGTTTGTCCAAGTCTAAGATACCTTCAATGGGGAAGCAAACAAAAGGAAGTTTAAGGTCATCCCCAGAGAGCTGGAACAGAAGGAGAGACCCAAAATGCAAAACATGTCATAAAATCCTCCAGGAGGCCAAGTTATGGCTGCCATCAATCTGCCAAGGACAAGACAGAGTCTTTCCCTGTGTCTCTAACCCATCTGTTTTTCCTCCAAACATATCATGTCAAATCTCTATACCTTGTGTAGTTCTTCTCTTCTACATTCTACATCAATGACTATATCTACATGGTTCCTTCCCAGTTACTACCCCTTCAGGAAGTCAAGACCATATAGCATGTTGGAATTTGTAACTCTCACTCCTGATACGTCATTGGCATGGGGTTGGGTTAGCGTCTGTAAAGGCATCATGCAGTGGAGTTCATTTAGGAGTTTAATTTTTACTGTTCCTGTAATAAAACTAGGATGCTTTTGCATTTAATAATATTTAATAAAGGATGACTGTTCTTGGAAGCAGTCAATATTGCTAATGCAATTTTGATTTCATACCTCTCTATAGATTCTTTTTATGTTTATTGTGCATATATTTCCAGAAATTTCCAAGATTCCTTTTATTTAGAAGTTGAATTTTAGAGAAAACGTCTAGGTATGTTTTTTAATCATCCATCCTCCTCAGATATGGCAGATTTTCAAGTTTGAATTCTGTTTTTGCCTCAGAGAAATCTGATTTTATATTCCTTTGATTACTGATTTCATTTACTATGTGCTCTCTCTATTTCTGGAATTGACTTCAGATAGATGTATCCTGAATTTAGTTGGCATTTTTCTTCATATTTGTCAGTTATTTTCTATGTCATGGTATTATAAATTACAGATATCCACAATTTTTCTTCCCTACTGACAAACTGACTATTCATTGATTCATTTTCAGTTGTGAAAATATTCTTCCTTTAAATTTATCCCTTAATTCTTGAATAATATTCTTCAAATAGTCATCTTTCTTGTCAGATTGCTTTATTTTCATGAGTCTATTGTTTTTCCTTTGTATGCAACATTCTCTTAAACCTCCCTAATAATGCAAATTAGAATTTATTCTCAACTATCTTCTTTTTCTTGTATTAACACATTTTGTTGTATGCTTTGTTGTTGTGCTTTGTTGTTCCCTCATTTCAAGATTCTTCTTTTCTCTTATGTTCCTCTTTTCTCTGCTAAACTCAGGTTGCGTGTTTATATAGAGATTTTTTTTATGTACCTCCAATCAAAATAATGCACATGTATGCATACAGGTATATGTGTGTATGTATACACACATGCATATGTATGTATATATATATATCGTGCATATATATATATATATATATATACACAAAAATTTAAGTATGGTCTGAAAGGCTATGCTATCAAACAGCCATCACTACCTCTTTCTATCCTTAAATCCTTCCCTATGTCTTTCTCTGCTTTGTAAACCTGTTTTTATAAAGAACATACTCATATTTCTGCAAGTTCATTTGTCAGATTTTAAGAGTTGCATTTTTGCTATAAAAGACCAAAATTTAGCATTTATACTATGAGCCCAGTACACAATTATTTGTTAAGTGTATACTTGTTAAGTCATTATTCAGTATTTATACTATGATTGCTTTCACTCTGCATCCATACTATTTGGAGTTTGTTGTGTTCCTTGGATCTGAAACTGCAGATTTTCATTATTCCTAGGAGAATGATTGCTCAGTTGGATAGCAGGCTAGAAGCAAAAAACCTCCTTTGACCCGAGTTTAAACCTCTAAAGTATTAAGTTCTTTGATTTTTTTTCTTCATGGCAATGTCTACCAAATTATCATGTTAGCCTGAAATACCTGGACAATTAGAAGAAAATTTATGTGGGTAAAAAATTAGGTACTTTTACTTCTCCTAGTAACCTTTCCTTAAAACATGCAAAGCAGCCGGGCATGGAGGATCATGCCTTAGCCTATGAAGCGGCCGGGGCTAGGGATTGCGGTTCGAGTCCCGCCTGGGGCTTGTAGTGAGACCTAGTTCCAAAAAAAAAAAAAAAAAAAATAGCTGGCGTGGTGGCGCACGCCTGTAATCCCAGCTACCTGGGAAGCTGAGGTTAGGGATCGCTTGAGTCTGTGGTACCCCGGGCAACAAGAGCCTGCGGTTCCACAAACAAAATAGCAAGACCTAGTCTCAAAAAAAAAAACAAAACAACTCCACTAAATAATTTTAAATTATTTTTCTTAAAATAGGGCTTATGCATACATTTGATTGACTTTCTATTCTGTGTCTTATAACATCTATCTTTTCACATAATTAATAAAATACCCAGACTTAGATTTCTGCTTAGTTAAAAGTGATTCCATAGAGAATGCAGTTTCCCCAGGTTCTAGAAAACATTACTATATGACTCTTTTTAAATTTGCTCTGAATATTCAAGACATTTTATTAGTAAATATGTCCCAGTGGTGCTATGAGAATTTCTCAACAGTAATGATGATTTTTGGTCTTTACATCTGGGATAACCTTGTAACATGAATCAAATAATTACCTACATCAAAATAATTACCTACATCAGTGGTAAGCAATATTTCTGAACCAAGACTAATTAAATTTCAAGGAAAACAATAACAAGCATTAACATTTTTTATTTCTTGGATCCCAAGGTTTTTTGGTTTTGTTTTGTTTTGTTTTTAAGTTTTACTCAGAGAAAGCATGAATATTCTGAGAACTTAATAAGGAATTGACAAACCTGTAATGTGTCAGAAAGTAAAATTTTAGACTTTGTAGAGGATCTCTGCACCAATACTTGTCCTTTTGAACTCAAAAGACAGTAAGTTCACTTAACACATGGTGTGATTGTTACAACTTTTTTATTTCAACATAGACAGGTGGTGGAACCAGCTTTGGGCCACAAGCACAGTTTTCCCTAAATAAGAATTCTATTCTTCCCACATACTCAGTCTTCTAGACTCAAATGTAATAGCATTATAGATCTAGATTCTTACAATGTTCAAAATTCTGTCTAGAACTTCCACTGGGTGACTAGGATGCAGCAGCAGTATCTAAATGTACTATGAGGTTTGGTGCCTGGTAGATTTAAAAAGGAAGCTTCTGGCTACAGTTGTAAAATATGCTTACAACTCACATTCCCTCATTCAGTAAACATTATACTAAGTAGTAAAACAGTAATGGATATCAGATTTCTCCCTTTTTTTTTGTTTTTAACAAGTTTCAAATTCAATAGAGAGGCAGAGAATGTAGTACAGAAAAGAAGGACTTGATGGAATGAAATAGTATGTTATGATTAAGTGACTATTCTGAGGTAACCTGACATTTCATCTACGACATGGGTGATAAAAAAAAAGTAACATATGCAAAGAACTATGCAAGCAGAATTGTAGCAAGGGGCCAAAGGAAGAAGCACACTTGATGCAGTTGAAGAACAGGGTTTATAAAAAGCAACTATAACTGAATTGTTAAACAGTGTAGATTGGGAGCCAACGAAGTATGTTGAATAGGGTAATGACAGCAGATTTATATTGGAAAATTATTAATCTTATTATTTGTGTAAATTTGAAAATTGTGTGGGCTATTAAGTAGAAGAATTAGAAGTCTACCATAATAGTTCAAACAAATTCTCATAACAGTTTCACTAAAAATTATACATAACCATACACTGAATTGTTTTGGGGGAGAGGAGTCAAAGGGACTTTAGTATGAAATAAATGGCAAGAACTCTGTTACTCACTGAGAAAAGGGATGTCGGAGGAAAGCTGGTTTTGTGAAAGTCAAGGTTTCTGTTTTGAATAGATTATTGCTGAGCTCAAAATGCTGAGTAGAGTGTTGGATGCATCAATCATGATCTGGGAGAGAGAATCTGACTAAAGGTAGAAATACAAGGACCATTTGCTGAGAAAAGGTATTAATGGAAAGATACTTGAGATTACTTGGGAAGGGAGTTTTGAGAGGAAGAAGAATCAGGCCAACATCAAACCCATCACTGACATATTAGAAAAGAGTAGTAGTTGGCAGCAAAATGGATAGATAAGAAATGACCATAGACATGACTATACTTAAAATTGGAAGTTTTATGAGAGACAAATAAGAAACTAATTTCAAACAGAGAGACTAATATGTTCCGTTTAAAACTGCTAAGAGGTTCAGTAAACTAGAAACAAGAGAGGGACTGTTGATTCAGATATAAACCCTTCCTCGGAACCCTGTATCTAACTACTGCTTGACATACTTGACATGTCTAACTTCTGTTTGACATACCCTTAGTACTGGTACTTTTTATTTAAATGGATTAATCCTCTTCCCAGATTGTTTCTTTTCCTCTTCTTGGACTCGATCCTGATGAATGATAACATCATTCATTCAATCATGCAGGTCAAAAACCCCTCAGTCATCTGCCAGTCTGTCTTTCTAGTCAATTTTACCTACTAAATATTTTCTGAGTTTCTTTTCTTTATATTCTCCACTACACTCAAGAAGCAAACTGCTAACAATCTCCTGCCTTTGTTTTTGAATAGCTATTTAACATTCAGTTGTCTTCCTTCTAATTGATCTTCTATATATCCCAAATTTGAATTTGCCTCCCTTCAACACTCCCTTTCTGCTTTAAAATATCTCAGAGGAAAATTGGGTTGTTTCCACATCCTGGTTATTGCAAATAGTTCTGCAATAAACATAGGAGTATAGGTTTCCTTTTGAAGTAGTCTTTTTGTATCATTTGGGTAGAGTCCCAGAAATGGAGATGCTTGATCGAATATTAGTTTCATTGGTAGTAGCTTGAGAGTGGATATTTGCACAATGGAATATTATTCAACAACCAAAAAAGACAAACTTATTTCATTTAAAGCAACCAGATGGAAGTAGAAAGAATCATCCTAGTGGAAATAAGCCAGAAAGAAAAAAATAAATACCGGATGCTCTTATATGTGGGACATAGGGAAAACAAAACAAAAAAATGACAAGAAAAAAGTTAAAACTAACAAACTGACAACAAAACTAAAGGATTCAGCAAGGGATGGAGGAAAGGACAGGGGAAATTGGGAGAGGATGACACAAGAGATCATGATGATAGTTCATGGGTGACATGGTGGTGGGAGAACTTCATGTGAACTTTTATAATGAAGCAAAATGCATGTATGTAAGCAATAAAATATGTAAAAAAAAATCTCATGTATCTAGAAAGATCATTGCACTTAGGATAAAGATTTTAGTGAAAATAAAAATCAACTGGAATTTTATTAAGAAAGCAAATTGGTGCTTGCTTTTGGCAGCACATATACTAAAATGGAGAGATACAGAGAAGATTAGCATGGCTCCTGAGCAGGGATGACACACAAATTCGTGAAGCAATCCATATTTTCATACTTAGAAGAAATCATATTAGCAGAAACAAGTCAAAAAGAAAAAGACAGAAACCAAATGGTTTCAGTAATATATGGAATATAGGGGGGATAAACAAAAGCCATGAGGAAAAGTCAAAACAAGCTAAGCACCAAACTGAAGTACACAACTTGAGGCAGGGGGAAAAGAGGGGAAATGGTGGGGAGGGTGTGGGGGGGTAAACTCCTGGGATTACAAAAATGTGAAATTTATATATAAATAAATTTGAAAAAAAAAGAATTAGCTCTATATCCAAAAAAAAAGACAAAACAAAGCAAATTGTATTTTGTTCCTATTGTAGGAAGAAGAAAATACTTGTCTTTGTGATTCCTTGAGAATGGATAAATCATGAGAGATACATGGCTGATAATTTAGGTGTTTTCAAACAGGTCATTAATAACATTAATAACATTATGGGGTGGAAGGCACATTTTTGCATTGGAAGTTTCTAATAGAGGAGGACTCTGAAGGAAGGCTAGAAGTACAAGAGCAGAATGAAGAGAAAGACAAAAAGAGTTTAGGGTTCTGATGATCCAGCCCTTAAGTTCTTTCCTGACATCAGCACCAGATTTGATATGGTCAGGAAAGATAGTAACCGCATGTGAATACTGGGAAATAGAAGCCAGACTAAAGAACTTATGTGGGTATGGATCTGAGAATGACTTTAAATAGCACATTCTGGATCATGATTTAAGTCAGATCATGACAAAGCCCGTGGCTGAGACATTTCCCAGATATTATTCAGTATCATGTAAGGATACATCTCAGCAATATTTCAGCACTATGAAAGCTCTGAAGACCTCAGAATAATCAAATAGCTAGAGAAGCTCAGAGGTCATTTTTTTAAAAATATGGTCAAGAGCTTGTCTGTAAATCTCAAGCACACCAAAAAAAGGTGGCATGGCAAAGATACTAAATTGAAATTCATCAGCCTCGTTCTTACCACTGCCTTTTTTATGCTCTTCTCAGAAGCTGCTCCAAGTTTCTATCAGGTCTTTGAACTTGTCCCTTTTTAGCACCTGAAACTTTAACAATACTCTTCTCTATATGTGTACAAAACTTCTTTCCTCAAGATCCCTTTCACATTCAACCAACAAATATTTAAATGTGTATTATGTGCCAGACTCAATGCTTTGTGCTGAGTATTTTGTAGTAAGTAAAAGGTGGGTTCCTGGATCTCCTGGAATCTTTAATTTGGTGAGGAAATAAAGATAATTAAGCATGATGAAGTATGTCATCATAAATTATGCATGTGTTAAGAATAGATCATTGGGATTATGAAAAATTCTAGAATTGATTATAGCAATGGTTTTGTAACTCCATTGGGTTGTCCACATTATATGGATGAATATATAGTATGTGCATTATATCTCAATAAAAGACTTTTCAAATACTTAATTCAACTAGTAAGTATAGCAATAAACAGTGATGGGGATGGAGAAGCCAATGTAATTTTGGGCCCTGAGATGAAATCTATTAGTTAAAAAGGAGGAAACTATAATAAATATATGTCAAGCTGGTGGGATGGTGGGAAGGACTATAAGTGATTAAGTGCAGGGGCTAACATACCAAGAAATAACTTGAGCAATGTATTTGAATGAAAAAGAAATCAGTGGGTTTGAAGAAATGGGGAAAAGCTAAAGTAACTGGAGGGACTGAGGGAGCTAAAGATGATGCCAGTTAGAACAGATGCTGTACAATAGTATAAGATATTGGGGTTATTTTTCTTTTACTATATAATGAAGAGCCACTATTAGGATAAAATCTGCTATAAAGAGCAATTTCAACCAACTGGAGAGAGTGAGTGTGAATCAAACCAGAATGGATATAATGAGAGTAGTCAGAGGCTATTGCAAGAGATGAAAGTGACTGAGATCAGTATAGTTGTTATAATTCTCAGAGAATCTAGCATTTTTCCACATCTAAACCATAGACATTAACAATTTTGTTCAGAAAGGCTGATGTTATGGGCTCCCTGGAAGCTAGAGATAATGTATCTCTCCAGGTCAGAGGGAATATTTGCTTTCTGAAAACAGTCATTAAGATAGTATGTTCCCTTGAAGATCACATTATAGGTAAACTTGCCAGCAGTCCCATCAAAAAATGGAACTTCAACATTCCTTCAACTGCCATAACCATTCTTTGCATAGCACCCATTGAGACCTTCCTCTCTATCTCCTTTAGTAGGACTTGAAGGCAAGGGGAAGCAAAGCAAACATCACACTCGAGAGTTTCTCAAAGCTCCATTCTAGGATTTTATTAATACCTACAGAAAAAAAAGTCAAAGATCTAGTAAATGGAATTGGTAGATATTTAAATAGTAGGTAGGTAGTTTTAAATGATAGTATGTGAGCTATTTTTGGTGCACAACAAATTATCCCAAAATTTAGCACAATAAAGTCTTCTGCACATATTCTGCAGGTCAAAACTTCAGGCTGTGTGCCATCAGAAAATTCTAATGCTCAGAATTGGGTTGAGTTTGTCTGGGGTTCACCCAGGAGTTTGCTATCAGCTACTGGGTCACCTTAGAACTGGCCAATTATAAGCCAGGCATCTCCATTTTCCTAACTGTACTCTTATTTTCCAGAGGATTAATATGGGCTCTTTTAATTTATTGCAAAGTTCCAAGAGAAAGCAAGATGGAAAAACCCAATGAAAAAAATGCTCATCAAGTTTCTGAAGTGTCACATCTGCTTCTATCCTACTGACCAAAGCAAGGCATATGGCCAAACCCAGACTCCATGAGCAAGGACCTGGGGAAACCTGAACAAACTGAAGCAATTATTACACTCAATCTACCACCAGTAGGAATATTAAAAATGAGGAGCTGGGTAATTATGCAGTTGGTCAACTATAAAGCAACCATATGTCTAAGTTTTTCCAAAGTGTTCCAGATTCATACATATTATTTCCAATGTATATGATTTATTTAAGATATTACTAATAAGCAATAATATCACATTTATTTGCAGGCAAATTAAAAGGATAAGTTAACATTTTTTGTTTGATTATTTACATTCATATTGGAAATATAATTGGGAAATATGACTGCTATAGTTATTAGCCCTAAAGATTTATTTCTAACCAAATCCTGGTACTATTCACATGCACTTCACTACCAAGAACTGTGTCATTACAAAGGTGTTTTTCAATACAAAACTGATAAGGAGAGCTTATCCAGTTTGTGGCTAATACCTCTAAGAGACAAAGGCACAATCCTTTCCAGCAGCTTATTGGCTCTTATGTTCAGGATTATAACAACCTTTAGAGGAAAAAATAGACTCTTCCTGATGTTTCTTCTTAAAAAGTCAATGTATTTTTTTAATCTTTCCTTTTTTTCTGTTCTAACCTCCTAGCCCCTTCTCAGTTAAAGATGTATAGTCAAAATTTCCACTTTGAATCTGAATACCATGTTTCAACAAATTCCAAAGACAGCTGCAACTGAACTGCAGCAGCTTTGTATGCTGTTAGCTTGGAAGGACAGGCAGTCACAGCAGAGAGCTCCTTAGAGTGATTACTCTATCAGAAATCCTTCTACAAATTAAGAAATCATTTAGAAAAAAAGGACATAAGCAGAGCTTTTGTTCATGCCACTTTCTTGTCCCCAGATAAGATCAGATGTTCTTCCTGTCTCATCAAAATGCTGTTAGGTAGATTAACTGCTCTTGCAGAAACCCAGGAGAGGGATTTGGCCTACATGGAAACGAAACATGTATGTCATTGAAAACAGTGATTGTGAATTCCCAAAATTAGGGAAGAAATATCTCAAGAGAAAATGGGGTAGCCACCCTTCATGCTGAGAGACAGATCCACTTGGAGTCCTCATTTTCCCTGGGGCTGTTCATTTTTCAACTACAAAATGGAAGAAGGCTTGGGGAAGGACTCTGCTAACTGTTTACAGAGTCAGAATAGGCTTTGTTCTAACCACAGAATCCTCCCCTCTGAATTAAACACAATCCGATCTATTTGTAAATATTAGTTTAAAGACACCATATCTTAATGATCAAATTGAGCTTGTTCCTAGAATATATTACTAAGTTGCAATTTAGCTCCAAGATTTTGAAACAGAAACTGATCATAAAGGAGTCCTCATTCAGATATGTCCCCATTTTTTCTAACAGCTTTTCTCTTGTAGAAAGAGAGCTTTCCCTTTGGTATCCCATGTTTAACACAGACATTCAAGCAGACATTCATCCAAGAATGAATTGATTTTAGAACAAGAATGCTAATAGAATGTATGCATTGTGTTGTAAAGGATTTGTATTTTATTGAGCAATGTATCAATAAATTTGCTCCTTCCTTTGTGTGTTGGATGAAATAAAAGGAGAAAAAGAAAAGCAGTATATAAAAATTTAATGAATGCAAAAACCTTCAAAGTATGGCTGAGACTGAAAGCACAAAGCTTATCCCACTGATGGAATATGCAGGAGTAAAGCCATTAGCACTTAAAATTCTCTGCCCTGATGAGTCCCTGTACCTGCACAGTTCTTTCTCATTATCTTTATCACACTCTGCTGTTATTGTTTATCACTGAATCATATTCTGTCTCTTCCATTTGCAGTCTTTCATAGAAGTGGGGCTTCCATTAATTCCTCATGTTGCCCAGTGCCCCAAAGGAGAACCTTAACATCTTACATTGCTCCATTCTTCATGTTTACTTTGTTATATAATAATACATTACACAGACCTAACTTTAGAAAATGTCAGTATTAAAGAGGTTTTCCAAAAATTGTATCAAAATAGCATTTTCACTTTTCCCCTAGTGTGTGAAAGAACTATCTCTATTTAAAGTTGATTAACTTAAAAGTAACACACCCCAGGAGGAAAAAACAAGAAATTAAAATGCAAAGCATTCTTGCTGCAGTTTACTTTTTTTTTCTTGAGGGTTGGTAGAAGAAGTTGTAATCAGAAGGCAATCTGATTACAATCTTTTTAAATATCTACTTCTGAACAATGGCAAAAAATACAAAGCCTTTCCCCCATCAATATCACCAATTATTTCTAGGCAAACTAGATTCCACAATACACACTCAGAGATACACAAAGGCAAATGCATGTATACATCACAAACAAAATTCTCAAAAAGAACTGTGCCTGGGAGTATAAAGAAATAGTGAGGTTTCTGCCATCTACATAGATATTAGAAAGCATACAAAGGCTCCAACTGTAGAGAAGATAAATATTAAGAGATTCCTGTTTCATATGTTCTTTAAGGGATCATGCCCCTTCTCTCCTCTTCCTTTGTCAAAATTATAAGTTGACAGCGGAGATGGGGAAGAGAGTGAGGGAAGGGGAGGAGGGAGGGAGAAATTGGGGACGAGTAGAACACAAGAAGACTGAGATGAGATGAAGGTTCACAGGCAATTGGGTGGAGAGAGAACACTGGGGAATACACATACACACACATAAATATGTAAAAAAAAAAAAGATGAATTGAAAATGAAAAAGAAATAAATAAGAAAAAGAAAAGAGAAGTCAACCTATAAAGCAGATGAGATTTCACACACATCTTAGTTGTTCACATAAGTGGATTTCTCAACAGTAGTGGACATTTGTCTGTGGGAACTGGGCTGAATTGAGTCCCTCCCTTTATTCTGTATCTTTGAGGCTTCCTACCCACACGTGAGGGGTACATAAAGAAAGCATCCCCTGGGAGACCAGAGCAGAGAAATGGCTCTAAGGTTAGAAGCCTAGGAAACCATTACTGAGCAACAGAACTCTAATCAGTCAAGGACAAAATTCACCATGCCCAGCCTTGCAGCTATCCTAAAATCCCTTCCCACCCCCATCTTCTCTGAGCTGCTCTGATTGATTCTGAGAAGGGGGAATGTGAATTTAGGACTGACTTTCCAGCTCAAGCAAAAAGCAATATAAAAGGACTCTAACACCATAGGCATTCAGTGTCTGTGAGAACAGTTTGGGGTTCTAGTCAGTTTGTTAGGGGGCTGTGGGCCCCAGTACTGGTGTTGATGCATTAAAATAGCTATTGTTAGCATTGGTGGGTGGAGACTTTGAGAAGATAAGTTAAGCCTTCTGGAGAAAAGAGGATTAAAAAGATTAGAGAGGGGACAGAATAAAAGACATGGAAAAGAGAAAGGAGTACAGAAGGAAGAGAGAAGAGAAGGAGAACAGAAGAGAACTGAGATGGAAGGAGCAGAGAGGAGCAGCAGGGGGGCTGGAGGCCTCAGAGCTGCCACTGCCATGTGGGGCAGCAGTGCAGGGAAGGAAGCCAAGCTGTGGGCTTCCATCCCCAGACCCAGACCGGGCCGGTGAGGAGCCCAGGGAAGCATGTTGGAAAAACGTATGACCTGTGTGAGCTGTCTTGGAAACGTGGTACTTGAAAACATGGTTTAATTTTGAAACTGCGAAGCTTGGACATCTTCTGGAGAACTGAAGAGAGTTTGCTGTGCTGCTGTTTTCAACATGAGATGTCTGAAGTGCTTGCTGTGTTGCTGTATCGAGTGAGTTTTGCTGATGCCGGGCCACTTTGGAGTTGGAGCTGAAAGAATTCTGGAGCAATGCCTTTTGGAGAAGAACTGACGATGCCATCCTGGTTTCCTTGTTGGATTTGAGTCTCTTGCTTTTGGAGAAGGATTGTCAATGCCCTCTTGGCTTCTTCTGGCTTGGAGGGAGTGTAGCTGTGTCTTCTGAAGAAGTGGAGACGCCATCTTAACTCCTTCATCCAGCTTAAGGTGGGGCAGTTGTCATTTTGTGGCCGTACATGGTTGTTGCAGCCATGTGCATTTTGGACTAGAGACTGGACGATGTGGTAAGATTACTAAAGGGGTCCCCTTGTGCCCCTCAGTGACTCTTGTCTAATTTGTCTTTTAATAAGTAAATTTGGGTTTTTTTGCCTCCATCTTAGTTTATGTTGTCTTGCTACTACATGCGCAGGCTGGGAAGAACCTGGTCTGTGACTGGCTTTAAAGGGCTAGCTGCTCCCCTTTACAAGTTTGGTTATTTGTTTTGCCTGTTTTTCCCACCTGATTTCAAGTTTTCTCCTGTAACAAATGATAGGATGTCTGTGAAAATTCTGTAAGTAATATAAAGGTTTTTCATGCACAAAAGTATTTGCTTAACTTTGAAAAAAAAGCTTGTTTCAGAATCTGAAAACGTGTCTTCTTTTTACAACTATACCATTAATAAGTAGTATGAGTGTGAGCAATTTGTTGTATTGTTTATTTAGTAAAAAATGGGGAAATACAGTTATGACTACCAAGTGATGCTGAAGGAAAAACTGAAAAATAGATATGTAAAACAGAGTCATCTGTTAAAGAAGGTCTGACAATCTAAACTTTAAAGACAGTCAGAAGTGTAAGATGCCATACCAAACCCTCATATTAAAGGGAACAGAATTGATTGGAAGAGGAGATAAGGGAAATAGAATGAGAAATGACAAAATGAGGATAGAATCTTAGGAGGAACTTAAAAAGTCACTTAGCCATGGTTTTAGGCCCTATTACCAATAATATATTTATTGTGGGTGGTTTTGTTGTCATTCTTAATTTATATATTGATGTCTTAACTCTCCAATTCTCAGAATACAACTACATTTGGCAAAAGAAACCATGAAAGAGAGAAGTCAGTCAAATGAGAGTCAGCTCCATTTTCTAGAGAGTCCTTATAAGATGAGGAGATTAAGAGGTAGACACACAGACAGAGGCACACTATATAAGAGCACTGGAAGAAGCTGGGAATCTGCTAGCCAAGGAAAGGGGAATATGAGGACATCAACTTGGTTAACATCTGATTTCAAACTTCTGTGTTTCAGAACTATGAGAAAAGAGATTTGTTTTTGAAGGTACTCAATCTTTAGTATGGGATCTAATCTCTAGCATGGCAGTCTAGAAAACTTACTAATCATTTGAAATAACCTCTTTGTTTTATTTTTATTTATTTATTTATTTTTTGAGATTCAAAGCAGCAGATTTATTGGTAAGGAGTTGGTGCATCAGGGTCCCCAAGCCAGGATGGCAAGAGAGACCTCTAGCAGTCTCTGTTACAACTTTTTAATTTATGTTTATTTTTATTATATAAATAATTTATTTTTATATGTATTTCACATCATTGTAATCCCCAGGGGTCACCCATCACCTCCCCTCCCTGGCCGCTCCAGCTGGGCCCCTCTCCCCGTTGTGTACTTTCATTTGGTTGTCCATATATTAGTGAAACCATTTGGTTTCTGTCTTTTTCTTTCTGACTTGTTTCTGCTAATATGATTTCTTCTAGGTATATCCATGTTACCATAAAATCATCCAATTTGTCATTTTGAATTGATGAGTAATATTCCATTGTGTGTATATATATATATATACCACATCTTTTTCATCCAGTCATCTGTTTTGAGACACTTGGGTTGTTTCCATGTCCTTGCATTTATAAATAGTGCTGCAATAAACATCCTAGCACAGGTGTCCTTTTGTACCCACATTGAGGTCTCCTTTTGGGTAGATTCCCAGAAGAGCAATTGCTGGGTCAAATGGTGGTTCCATTTCCATTATTTTGAGGGTCCTCCACACTGCTTTCCATAGTGGCTGGACCGGTTTACATTCCCACCAGCAGTGTAAAAATGTTTCTTTCTCTCTGCATCCACACCAGCACTTGTCGCCTGTTTTTTGTTTTCGTTTTTGTTTTGGTTTTGACGTGGACCATTCTTACTGGTGTAAGGAGATATCTCATTGTGGTTTTGATTTGGATTTCCCTGATTGCTAGTGACACTGAGCAATTTTTCATATGCCTATTGTTGCCTGTTGTTTTTTTTTGGTTTTTTGGTTTTTTGTTTTTTTTTGATGTGGACCATTCTTACTGGTATAAGGAGGTATCTCATTGTGGTTTTGATTTGCATTTCCCTGATTGTTAGTGATGCTGAGCAATTTTTCATGTGCCTGTTGGCCATTTGTATTTCCTCTTTGGAGAAGTATCTTTTTAGTTCTTCTCCCCATTTTTTGATTGGGCTTCTTGTTTTGTTTTTGTTTAGTTGTGTGAGTTCCTTGTGGATCTTCATTAGTAAACCCTTATCACTCTTGTGGAGGGCAAAAAAATTTTTCCCATTCCGTTGGGTTTCTTTTGTTTTTTTCTGTTGTCTCTTTTGGGGTACAGAAGTTTTTAGTTTGATGTAGCCCCATCTGTTTATGTTTTCCTTTGTTGTTTTGCCATCTGCAGATGTGTCCAGAAAGGGATTTCTTAATTATAATTCATGGAAGGTTTTGCCCAAGTTTTCCAATAACCTCTAGCCGCTCATTTAACGCAGAAGCAGCAGCAATTACTCACTAGACATTGGTGAATGCTAAGACAATATCAGTAAAATCAAATTCTGTTCTGTCCTCCATACTGGCATTCAGTGAATGGGGTTCTTTGGTTTATTCTGAGAATAACTTGAACAGACCTTTCAGCTGCACAAGGCAAGTTTATTAAGGGGAAGAGAAAAAAAAAAAAAAGAGAGATACCTGCATAGATACAGGCAAGTGGTTTTAAAGAACAAGAGTTGTTCTTTACAAAAGCAGGACTGTCCTTATACAGTGTTCTTTGATAGAATTACTGTGCAGTTGATCACTATGGGATGCATTTTGGTTGATTTTCTGTAACTGATAATCCTCTTTGCGCTCACCTCATACTCCTGGAAATTTCCATTGTTGGTTTAAAGACTCATCATCTCTACCCCTACTTCTGGTTTTTGACCTTGTAAAAACTTTCAACCTATATTTTCCCACTCTAATCTCCCATCATCACCAAACTTGCAATGTAGTGGGGAAAATGGGGGTTATTCAATCACAGCAGAAATCTGACATAGTAATTGCTGAGGGTTCAAGGAAACCCTCAGAAAAAAGAGCACTGGTCAGAGATGTGAATCGTGTAATTTTGGGCAAGATATTAAAGGTGGCTATGGGGGAAGGAACATGTTCTACTGTTTAATGATTAAATCTGTCTTTCAGTGAATCTGTACATAAGCACTGAGATATCTATGGATATTTCTCTAATTGTACAGCTATTTGGTGAGGAAGACTGGAGCCAGTTACATTATAATGAAAACTAAAGTCTGAACTGGGTTAAGACTCAAGCGAAGGAATAGGACTTTGTCATGGAGAATACCCCAGGCCTGTGTCACACCAGGGTGTCACCACCACACTTTCCCATTCACTTAGAGGTACAGGGGATATTTCCTGTATATACACCAACAAGAGGGTGGAAGTGTCCTCAAGACTGTGACCCCAGGAGTTTTGCACTCTCTAGATGACATTCAGTCTCCAAAAATTTGTCAAAATTCCTTTTAAGTACTTCTATCAGTTCATGACTCAAGAGGTTCCCACTCCAGGTAAGGGGATCTTATCTGTGACTGAGCACTTCCTGTGCCACCAGATGTTGGAGTGTCTACCCTGCACCACAGATCTCTGAAAGTTCTCCAGATTTGTTCATTTTCATATTGCTCACATTTTTTCTTGGTTTAAAAATGGAAAGGATGAATTCCAAGTTCTTTACATGTGAGAGTTAAAACCAGAAGTACTGATTTTTTTTTTTTGCACAAATTTCTTGCTAAAGGAAGCAGTATTTAGATTTATATTCTCATGCCAGTTCATTTTATTGCCACAGTCAGTCATAATGTATACCTAGGCCTGTCCATTAAAATTTATCAAACATGATGTATAAATTTATAATGTAAATATAAAATATACATAATCATGCAAATAAATACATTCATGACTCAATTTGTTGTATATGCAATTAGCAAATGTCTTCTGGAAGGTATTTGTGAATTAAATACAAATCAGTAAAACTGAATTCTGGGGGCAGCTGACTAGGGAAGAGGAGAAATAATAGCAAATAAAAGGTCTAAAACAATGGACACTCTTAAGCAGAGAGTGGCATAATGATGTAGAAATAGAAACAAGAGCTTCACAATTAGTCTTGCCTACCTCTAAAATAGCACCTCAGTCTCACTTCAGCAGCTGATGCAGGTTGTATTGCTGGCAGATATTCCACAAGTGGATAGCATCCTAAGGACTGACTCCTTTCTTTAAATATTCCTCTATCTACCTCCATTCCATTCCCTCCTTTTCTTCCCTCCTCATGTTATCCAAGAGAGTTCTGAACATATATTAACTCATATAATTTAAAACTGATTCATCAGTTTTACATCATTTCTTTCAAATAAGTGCACTAATGAGCCTGCAATTAGATAAGAGGCTATATAACCAGGCTTGTCTTTGTAAGTGAATGACCATAAATTAATGAGATGTAGGAGAATGGTAGGCAGAGCAAGGTACTTACTCTCTTAGGCAATTTGGTTAGTAAACCCACATTCCAGACCAAACAAGCTCTTTGTGAAGTGACCACTTAACCATATCTTCCAAGCCTCCCTGCCTCTACTACTGTTTATCTGTCTGCTCTGCTCCTGGTAACCTGGCATTCCCAATAAACCATGACTAGCTACCTCCTTCCCACTACAATCATTTATTCACAGTGCTAACCAGTTCCAGAGCCATTCTCTGTGCATTCAAATTATTTTATTATATATGACTTATATCCAGCGTATGTGAGAATACAATACTCTAATAGAGTTAGTCTTCATCATCAACCTAAGTGATGTGAACTTGAACAGTCTAACTTTAGGGCTCTGGGACTTAGTTTCTACCTTGTAGTATTTCTCCATACTGATTTCTCACTTCATCCTGCCTGTCAGTAACATATATTTAGTATTCACTGTTTCTTTGTTTCATGTGTGAATTTCTCACCTCATGGAACATAGTTGGTATCAGAAATGGGACAATCTTTCATATTTTTTTTTGTAGCCTGCACTGTATGTTACCTAGAAACAGGCATATCTATTATATATACTAATAAAAACACTTTGTATGGGTTATTCTCAGCCTGGTTTATTGAACTAACTGATGCAGAAAATAAAGCACAGCATACATAAATTATAACATTGTCTGTCTATACCTAAAAACATATTTTCAGTTACAAGTATAAGAGAATGGAAGAACCATTTTATCTTTGAATATTTAATAGGTCTCAAAATCACTTAAAAATACAACAATAACACTTCACCTCAGAATTTATAACCATAGCTGACAAAGAACATGTGCTGAATGTTCAAATGCCTACTCCCTTCACAATGACAGAGTAGATAAGGAAAGCTTCTGAGTCAGCAGTTCCAATTTTGTCCTTCCTTTCATATATGACATATATGGCTGCTAGGTATAAGTCACACTTAGACTCCTTGCTAATCAGACAATAGACACACAGCTACATCAGACAGTACTCAGTAAAGAATTAACATTGATCTGTTCTCTCTCACTTTGACCAGCATTTTACACATTATCACTTAAAAAAATGGAGTTTATAATCTCCTAACTCAAGGGTGAGCAATGAGGAATTTAAAACCAAGAGTACTTAAACGTATTGAAAATAGTTGAAAGGGTCAAACTGTATCAAGAAGTAAATGAACATGAGGAAACACTCCCCAAGTATGAAGTTCTGGGGAAACACAGATTGACACTGACTGATCTGTCCCCATTATGAGGTAGCTTTTGTCTAAAATTCATGGAGAACTTGTCTCCTCCTGATAAAGAATTTTGATTCTTACTTTTCTTAAAGTAAGAATCTTACTTTACTTTTCTTAATTAACTATGTACATTAAGGGGAAAATATTTAGGATTTAGGATATTTATTTATTTAGGATTTTTCCCAAATCCTAAATTCCTCACTCTGCCTCAACTCTCTATGTACAACAACTGTTTCTGAATATATGATTCACAAAATCTATGCAGGAAGCCCATGATGTCAGCACATTCTAACACTCTAACAAAACTCATATAATCCCCAAATCCCAAGATCATTATTTTGCATAGTAAATGAAGTTAACAGAGTTTTAATTAAGTATGTAAACTAGTGACTTGGAAGATGCTGACTCTCACTGGATTCTAATTCATTAGCTAATAAAAGTTATCTAAATATGCACATATCCAATACTTTCAGGAAGAGGAAGTATTAATTTTCCAATTTATTTGGAAATGTAAATGTTGAAGCATACCTGATGTTGTCATCAGTCAAATATCTCTTCTGAGAGAAAGCTGATCAGGCTCAAACAAAGAAAGTCCTTATGGTATAGAAAGGGTAAGAGCTTTAAGATTAATTTTTATCCCGCCTCATAATTTTCTAAACCATGCTGGCTGAAATGCAGTGATTGACATGGTCATGAAAATAAAGTCTGGCTCTCATGTTGTAGGACAAAAATAAATTGAATGCTCCAAAAGTCTTTTAAATTTCATCTTTTGTTTGATAATCACTGAAAGCTGTCTTTGTATGTCTTTGTATTTCAAGGTCAAGTGGACACAGACTTTTTCAGACCAATAAAATCAATATTTTGAGAAATAATATAATCAGTCAACAATGTTGCATGTTATTTTTTAAACCTGATTTATATGAGTAATTGCCTCAATTCCCTACTTAGCAGAAATTAGAAGTATTTTAGACCGGAGCTAGATATCAAATAGCAAACAAGAGGGAAGAGGTTCGAGAGGAATAAGATGCTGGAGGAAAATGACAGCAGACAACAGTGAGCAAATAAATAACATTTCTGTATCCTGATAATTTAAAAAAACTTCTATAGTTTTGAAGCTGTGAAGATATTTCCATTTGAATTATACTAACACTAATGAAATTTCCTTGAATATTTTCTGGATTGAACTCCATGAACTCATCTGGTTCCTTAGAAGCCTATCAAGAACTCTATGACAATTTCATCAACATCATGCATCAATGGGAAGATTCTATGTTATCAATAACGTGGATTCTCATAGTGGTAGGCAGGTAAAGGCTTTCCTGTGCCAACCACTATTTTTGTTAATTTTTTAATTTTATTTCTAAATTCTTAAAAATTCTTACTTAAGTAAATAAGGTAAATGGTTACTGGCATGCCTTCCCTCCTCCATGCCCCACCCCCTGTGTTGCCTCAGTCTCCACTCTCATTGTTCTTTTTGGTTTATGTTGGGGTCATTGGTCCTTTGGTCTCTTTTTCTGTGGCTGTGTCCATTTGCCGGATGAGGGACTGTGTTCCAGGGCCATGGCACATTGTGCTTGATGGTTTGTAGTCCTTAGCTTTGTATTGGGCAGCCAGTCCATGTTCATTTGGGGTCTATAGGTGTCTTCTAGTTGCTGGCTCCAGTACAATCTCCTTGCCATTTTGCTATCTCTATACCTCATTTCTCTGACCTCTGGCTTTGGGGATCCTTTCCCCCAGCCATTGTCAGTGAGGAGGTTTCTCGATGAGGGCAGGCTTCCACTGATGAGCCTTGCAGGTCATCTCCTTTCCGTCCCTTTGCAGATTTGCTATGGAGCCAATGCTCTGACTGCAGGTCTCCTCTCCCAAGGCTTGGGGAGGGAGCCATGTTTCCTTGGGTGGCAAGTTCCACATGGGGTTTTGATTCCTCAGCTTCTGGTGAAGCCACAGATGCAGGTCTGATAGGTCTTTACAACAGTTGTTTCTCCATTCCAGCATCTACTATTTTTCTGAATGATCCTTGTTCTGAGTCCACACACGTGTTTGCGCAGGCTCTTTTCTGGTTCCTCATCCATTCTATGACACTGTGTGCACATTTATGCTATTAGTCCTCCTGTGAGCTAAGTGGAGAGAGGGTGAAGCAGCAAGGGTGTCATCTCCCCCGGCTATTCCTGGATCCAGTCTTGGTCGTATGCCAGTCAGGTCCAGGAGTCCTGGCCAGCCCCTGCGTGCCCCCTCACCCGCCAAGTCGATGGCAGAGGGGCTGCATGGTTGCTGAGTGCGTACAGCCGCTGGTCTAGGTTTGCCAGCAGCTGCAGGTGCCTGCTGATCAAGGCAGATGCAGATCTCGTGTGCCAAGCTGGTCGAACTTCTCAGACCAGACCAGTTCCTAGGCCCCACCTACTGCTGGGACGTCAGCAGGAAGGGCCTAGTGCCATGGGCGATGGCGGCAGCCATCTGGTGATGGTGTCTGCCTTGCGGTGCTTTAATGCTCCCCTGTTGTCGCACACCCCAGGTTGGTCTGGGGGTCCCAGTCGGTGTGCCAACCACTTTTAAAAGCAAATCTTGGAAGCCTTTCTGCAAACAAATGAGAAAGTCATAATTTGATAATTGGATTGGGTACTCATGTATATGCAAATAAAAGATATATTTTAGAATCTGTAGCTTGAGTTTATGGCCAATAGAAATTGACTTGGGATGCTAGGAATGGTTCATTACCATTTTCTATATTCACATCTGTGTTTTTCTACTGTCTCCTCATTTCATGTTAGCTACTATGCTGAATTTTGCTATATTACATCTTAGTTTTTAATCTGTTTTTACCTATGATCAAGTTTTGGATATTTATTGTTTATTTGGATGTCCTTTTGTTCAGGTGATCTTTTTTCCATTTCTACATTGGGTTTATTTTTTGAATTGGTTGCTAGAAATATTTTATAAATTCTTCCTATAAATACTTTCTGAATTTATGTTTTGATATAATACTCTCCCTTATTTTGAGTTGACTTTTATGACTTTTGATAAATGGGATTTTTAATTTTCTGTAATTAGCACTGTTTTAAGAAATTTTACCTACTATAAGATCTTGACAACATTTTTGCTATTTTTCTTATAAAAGCTCTACTTTTACATTCCATGTTTTAATCTACAATGACTCTAAGAAAGCTGTGAAGATATTTCCATTTGAATTATACTAACACTAATGAAATTTCCTTGAATATTTTCTGGATTGAACTCCATGAACTCAATTTAATTCTATGATCAATTTGCTACAGAGCAAAACTGTTTTCAATCTTTTAGATTTAATCTTTACTTCTAAAAAATTAACTTCAACTGTGATTAAATATTCATGATTAATTTTTACAATGAAGATTTGGTTCAATATTAAAGAGACATTATCCTATAGTCAGCCACTTTTGTATTTGTCTTCTCACCATATATCACTCCTTTGTCAAATTATCCCAAGTCTCAATTTTGATAAAAATATTAGATTTTTCTGTAATTGATTAAATCATTAAAGGTGTATAATTTCAATTATTGCAATTCTAAATAGTATTTGTTTAGCAATTAAATAAAGGCTAGCAATTTGCTTTGTTTATTAACATGAGAAACACTAGCACTTTCATCAACTAAGAGGAAAAATAGGGATGGGCTGGGTATGACAAGTTGAAGAAACAGCCTCAGATATCTATATTTGCACATCTGGAATGCAGAACAAGGACAAAATATTCTTGAGACACAGAAGAGTTCAAATATTGGTATGAAAAACCTTGCTTCATTTCTAGGACAAAATAGTTCAGTCTTCTATATTTGTGTGGTGTGTGTGTGTGTGTGTGTGTGTGTGTGTGTGTTTAAAAGAAATTGAAGGACTGGTCTAATTCTATTGATGACACTAGACATATTAGCATACTTTCAATTTAGAGGATTCTGTTTTTCAATGCCATAAAAATAACAACAGTGTACAAGACATATGAAGCCCCTTAACACAGTAAAATAGCGTTAGCTCTAATTGCTTCCAGATTTCTGCTTTACTGTCTAGATTTTTTAAAAGGACCATTTTTAAGTGGATTGGCACTTGCCTACTGTAGCTCACGAGATTCACTGATAAATAATGGAATTCATTTATAGTAGCCTAAACAAGAGATGACCACGGTTTCTTAGATTTGTTCTAACAGCTTCTAAACTCAAAGATAATACTGGCATAAATTGAGAAGCCCAAATGACTTAGTACATGAGGTGTTGGAAAGATTGGGTGCAAATCTGGGTAAAGGTGAATTAAGCATTAAAAAAAAAAATACATATATATATATAATATGCAATCAATTAAGAAATAAAAATAAAAAGGTAAAAAGTTTAATGTTTTTAAACTTTCTTCAAAGTAATCTACATTATTTTTTCACTTCTCCTTGACTATAACACCTCCCCTTTTCTGACTCCTCTCTCTTCTACATTTCATCCTATAATGCAATGGACGTAATACTTACCTATATATTAATTGCTTTGATAATGATATCATATCGTGTTATTATCATATATTAATAATATCTCTAGATTGCTTGTTCCTCAAAGACAGCTGGGATGCTATGAGAATAACAGGATAGCTCTATTTTAGAGTAGTTTTAGAGAACTGTGTGTTTTTCACTTCACAAATATTCTCCTTTTTAATTTTAAATGCCTGAGAGTCTATTTTTACACCTCCCAGTTTTCAATGAAGAGTTAGAAACATTCCTTAAAATGGGAATGACACATTTAGAGTGAAACAGAGTAATTTGAATAGAGGGAATGGATGGTGATCACTAGATAGGTTCTCTCTTGAAGATCTGATTAAAGAATGGGATGAGTCAGAAAGTGACACACAGAAAGAAGTTTCAATAAGAAGCTGGGTGGTGGTCAAGGGGATCTTTAATTAAATAAGATTGTGCTGGGAAGCTGGTCCTGAAGGGAGTAATTACATCCTCCACTTTTTAATTTACTCCCACAGCTTCTCAGGTTTAATTTTTTACTGACAAAATGAATGGAGCAAAATCTCTGATATCATTGAAATAACAATAATTATACCACATGAATCCTTAGATAAATCAATTACTGCTTAAATAATTGTCAGTATGAAACATCTTCAAATTATGGCTGCTATAAGTGGGCTAATACATTCTTTTTACTGTTTTATGTGCCAAATTCAGTTTGCTTTAAAAGAATAATATAAGCTTAACATACCAGGTAGATGCTGCTTCTAATTCTGAGCATTGTCTCAGCTCCCAAATAATGAATGTAAAAGGATGTGCTTACATAGATTTATGATGGAATTTCATAGCATTATGATGAATACTCATAACTATAGGACCTTGTAGAAAGCGAAAACTGATATTTAACTCAAGCAGTCTGGACCCTTTCCTCTGTGGGAAAACATATTTTCTTGTAGCTTAAGGCCGCCGTAGCAGAATAGATATACATAGCATGAATGTTGTAACATTTTGTGAGTGCGTGTGGCAAATTTATCTTTTCCAGTCATTGTTGGCATCATTTTTCACAACTGAAAAGCTCTATCCTTGTTATGCGGTACCGTTTCTAGCTATAAAAATGAGAAATGCATTTTTTCTTCAGAAATGTTTGATTAAAAAAGATACAAACAACTTGCTGTCAACTTCTGGTTTTCAGATACAAATTGTACACTTTACAACTTCACCCAAATAAATGTTATTTTTCCCAAAAGGTCATGCCTTTGAAATGCATAAATAAGAGTTACGGGTATCATAAAATTACTTGGTACTTTTTAGGAAAGTCAAGGGAGACAGAGCCCTTTAACATATCCAGAGTCATCTTATTGTCTGTCTCTATTTTCTACCTCAGAGCTTAATATCACTGTGAATCACAGAAACTACATGTAAGTCACATCTTCAACAGACCCCATTTCTCTCAACGTTTTTCTCTCTGCCCTTCAGTCTTATTGTTATTAAATAAACTTCAAGTAGCATTCTTCTCATTTGTCTCTCTGCTTGGGGTTGCTAGCCCACCCCCTTCATAGAAATCCATTAATTTAATCATAATACTTTCTGAAAAAGCACAAAGGAAAACCAGTAGCATTTAGAAAAGATCCACCCATCAGGTATATTTGCACCATAAACATTTTAAAGTATGACAAGAAGATCAACATTTAAAACTGAGGGGAAACACCCACCCATCTACACACACATAAAGAAAGTTCTCTAAATTCTTGGGATCAGTATAATGCTCCCTCCCTGATGGGCACAGATTTTGCTATGAGGCAGTAAGTTCCTAGTTTTCAGCCTCTGTTTAACCATTTAAACCATTTAAATAACTTGTGGTTCTGCAAAGGTTTGAGTTCTTTATTCCCAAGATACAAATCAGCCATACCCATACTCTTCCTCCCTTATTTGTGGGACATTTAATCCCACATTCAGAGATACCACCAACTCACATAGAATGTCCTTCTTTTGATCTGATATTAATACGATCTTTGAGATTCAGTGCCCAAAAACTTCTTAAATTTAGGGAGTGTCAGGAAATTCAGTCTTGCCAAGGACAGTGTTCCAGTTCAACCTTTGACCAAAGTCACTATTCATTCATTCACAAGTAAAGAGGTAGAGTGATGCACCAGAAGTTAACACATTCAATGTACTAATAATTCCAGATCCCCTTTCCTTTGTTTTATTCTTTTATGGGAGTCTTCTTTTCATCATCCACCCTTTTCTAGCTCTCAGAGAAGGAGAGGAACCAAGAGACAAAACTTCACGTTCTAAGGAGGTTATTTGTTGAAAACCTGCAGTTTTCCTTAAGGATGGGAAATGTATCTCCCTTCCTGAGAACCAAGCTCATGACCAGAAACATATGCAAACACTTGTGTAATAGCACTTGATTGAATGAAAGAAGAAATGAAGTTCAGACATGATGGAGGCATGGACAAAATCTGTCTTTGGAGAAGGTGTTAATGGCAAATTATTTCTGATCAATAATAATGATTCCACTAGTTATCACTGTCTCCGAAATAATTCCTTAGAATGATTTTTAAGTATGGAAATATCCTATAGAACTAATTCTTTAAGTTGGTGACAACTCTTCTTTGTGTAGTATTTCACTACAGGAGTGACTTCTAGCTGCAAGAATTTATACCACAACTGGCATGGGGGAAGATTAGAGATAATGGATGCCAAGGTCATGGAATATTTAAACAACCCAAACAAATGACTTTTACTCTGCAATGAAAACTCATGAAATTTCACAAAAAAAAGAGATGTATCTTCCGTTGGGAGCTGCAGGCTAGAACCAGTCAGGGCTAATGAATAAAGAAAACTTCATTTCACTCTTATCTGTCTTCAAAACAATGAAGATGGAATGGCATGATTGACCTCTGGTGGGCAGCAGTGTCCCCATTCCTCCAGAATTAACCCTAAGAGACATTCCTTAAGAGATAACAGCTAGTTAATTAGTGAATTCCCTGCCCCCAGGTACCCCACAGGAACTAATGTTTACCTAATCTGATTTTGTCTAAGTCACTTGCTCCTCTTGTTTGACTAGCCATAAACCATTCTTTTCACTCTTAAATAGACTTGTGAGATATAATAAACTTGCTGAATGGTGCGTACTTCCATTTAGTCCCCACCTCTTTGGCTGAGTGAATCTCTCAATGTCCTTTCTTGTTCCCCATGCCCAGCTCTTTACAATTTTCTAGTCCTTTCTGAGAGCATGAGTCTGATGCCCTAAAATGAACACCCTCAAACCAGGCTACTCATCAGTGGCCCGCTTTCAATGTTAACTCATCATGCAAAGTTCTTTCTTCAATGTTTCACTCAATAAATTGGATTCACTTCTTCACCTATTAAATTAGTCTCTTAAAACTAAGGAAAACTATCAGTAACCTAAGAATGATTTTCCCAGTGTCATTTCCCAGTGTTCCAGTGCAAGAAGTCCCTAGCACTGACCCATGACTGAAGAATACATTCTATTTGCCTTCTAATGAGTACGAACTCCCAGACCCTGATTCTATAAGGAGGAAGAGCTGGTAGTGGGCAAGAAGTATGGGCTTTATACTCAGTGAGTGTGAAAGCGGTGGCTGCCTGGGAAGTACTGCAAGAGAGAATTGACCGATTCAGAACCTGATTATCTGACACTTCTTTCCTGGCATTTCCTTATAAAGTTCATTCATCATGGACAATCAAAAACAAAACAAACAGAAAAACCTCGGTTCTTACGTCCTCACAGCAACAGTTAGGGAGATCAAGTCTGGAGGAGAATGTGCAAGCATATTTAGGGGAGGGGAAAAAATGTGGAAGTTGAAAAGGAAAAAAGATGCATGGAAGACTGTAAATCTATTTAAAACAAAAACTAAATGTCACACTATCTATCATGTGGTAATGGGGCTCCTGCTGTGTCCTTCACTCTCTCCTTCCTGCTTTGGCACCATGTGGCATTAGTCATGGAGTAATAACTGTAGATATTTTTCTAACAGTAGCCATCAAAAATGCTGGTGGGAATTTCCCAACTTGTAGTTGAAAGCAAAGGGAGAGTGGGTCTTTGGTAAAATTGTTAGTTGAATCAATGTATTTGTTGGCACTGACAGTCTCAAATCACCATTCCTCCCTTCCCTTGCCCTGGTAATTGTTTTTTTGTTTGTCTGTTTTGGATTACTGCCTTTTTCCTTTTTAGGGTGATCGATGTCAACAGACCTGATCCATTTCTTTCATCATAAGACAAGCTTGTTGCAAAGAATCACTAATTCATGTACAATAAGGTATAGATATTTAAGGCCTGTTTTTTTATGGGTTATTTGAACAAGCAAAATAAGATATAAGTAGTTAAATTTCATAAATCAACAGTGAAGTGATATGAGAATAGGGTTATATAAAGTCTGGGGAAGAGTCAGGAAACAGCACTCTTCTCTGGGAAAGAGAATCTGAGAATCTTCTAGCATATGAACAGTCACTCTTGACCAAAGAGTTCTTTCTAAGGATAACAGAAGGCAGAAGGAGGTAGGCAAAATGAGGAAGCCCGCAGAATTGGCCAACTTCCACCATTATCTATCTCCCTTAGTGTGGTTCCATAAAGTTAAGAACTGAACTGCAGTACAAAAAGAAGTTATTGTAAGATATTTTCAAAATCTAAAATGAATAGGCATCTATCCAAATGCTATTAAGTTTTGACCTTCTGTGATTTAAAAAAAAAAAAAAAAAGATCATGAATCTGGACTCATTCTGGTCATTTCTTCTGATAGTTTTTGTTATTGTTATATTATGCTTATTAAATTAATTTTAATTGCCTTATTTTTATTTAGGTAGCATACATCTTCAATTCCCTGTATATGTCGGGGTACATGTGCATTATTTTGGCTGTCTATCTCCACACCACCCCCGCCACCAAAGCACAGTCTTTGCCTTTAGCTCTGACCCTTGTCTAATGGAAAGAAGCTAGGGCTTGGAGTGGGCAAAAGGAGAAAGTTTCTGAACAGGAGGAAAGTGAAAGCAGGCATTATGAAAGATAAATTGGAAGTGCACAGACCTGCCAACTGCAGCCCCAGACCATTAACAAAACCCCATATGGCAGTAGCTTTAATGAGAGGTCTCCGGTTGCCCTGTGTCTAAAGCAGAGGGAGGTTCACTGCCACTGTTTTCTCCCTTCACACTTTTCACTGGGCTGCCATGTCCTCGCTCTCTAGCCTCTTTCGTGCAAGTGTGTGTTGGAGTTTTTGTGGGGAGCAGACAGCTCACATTCTTAATACTCCTTATAAAAAACAAAAACAAAAACAAGGGAGAGGCAGCCTGAGTGCTCCCTGACGGCAGGGGCCTCTCTTGGAAAAATGACCGCCTATTTTGTCTTGTGTCCTCCCCCGTGGAGGTTCCCAGGGTGCTCCTTGGTATCATCTGTAATCACACGTCCTCAACAGAGCCTCCTATCATTTTTCTTTAATGACAAAGATCAAGGCCTCTAGTGAAGGGAGGAAAGTGAGAGACTGTGGTTTGTGTGTTGTGTTTGACAAGCAGATAGAATATGGTATACACAAGTGGAATTAACCCATCCAAGTTTTCCTTTTGTTCTTTGAATTGTTTTGCTGATAGTCATAAATATATGCCCATCTCATAGTGAATCCTCTCGACAGTAGTATGCTAGTGCACAGAAATTCCAGATCGTTCACATTAGGGACAAAGCTCCTCCCACTGATGACATTTTGAAAGAGACTGCAAACCTGTCTGTTCTTTCTTCATTATAAATCTGTAATGTCTAGTGCCAAGAACTTGGGGACCTCATCAGTGCTAAATAATGGTAATGTGGTAATTCAACTTAAGTGATCTTTTCTTTTCTCCAATGTCTCCTCTTCAGCTCTAGATTCATTACATTAAATAGACTAATCTCTTTTATCCCTGTGCCTGAGTTCTGTTTATTCATTTATTCATTCAATGCATATTTATGAACAGACCCTGAGTATTCAATTGTGAGCAAAAAAAAGAAATGGATGGATGCTAACCTCATAAAGTTTATATTTGAGTAAGGAAGAGAGGTAATAAACAAATAGGCATAAATGAATATATTCATTCAAATGTATATAAAAATAAATATATATATTTATATACACACACTGTGATAGGTTATACAAGGCTAAAGAACCAGGTATTTTTTTAAAAAAGACAAATAGGAAACAGAGAGATAACAATTGTAGATTAATTGTCAGAAAAGGGCTCTCTGGGGAACAAGCAGGACTGAGAAAGTAGTCTAGAAAAAGCAAATGTATGAAGACACTAAGCCTCGCTGCCGTTCAACAGACTCTAGTTTTAGTATCTTACCTCTCCCAGCATGTCCCCTGACCACTTTTGCCTGTACCCTCTTAATGGCCAAAAGAATTGGAATTTTTGGAAACCAATATTTAGTTTAGAGTTTGGTTTTTATTTTCTAAATTCACTGCTGGTCACTCTCTGTTTTATACACTGCATACCTAACAGACTTTCTTGTGTCTTGAACAATTCTACTCCCACTTTCAAACAGTGGAATTTTGTTCTCACATTACAAGCAATTCTGACATTACTGGATGTTGTACATTTCAACTCAATTCTGACACTCTCTGCTTAAAGGCAGTGTCAGACCCCACAGGTTAAGAGCTCAGTCCTGCAAGACTCTTCCTAATTTAGATGCCAATTGTAAGTCCAGGTTATCATCTGTGCTTCTGATTGAATAGTGAGAAAGTAGAGCTTTAATCAACCTCATTGGGGTTAATTGCTAGATCTAGTTCAGATCTTAGAGAAATATTTTTCTTATCAGGTTACTAGTTTATCACAGAAAGACACAGTTCAGGAATAGGCAGGTAGAAGAGAGTATGCATAAGCAGTTTCTCAAATAAAATTCTTTTATTCTATGTTGCCTTGTTTTAATGCTAATAAGACAAAAGAAAAACCAATCTGTATTCTATAAAACCATGTTATTTGAAGACCTGGTATCACTGTTCCATATTCTGTCACCTAACGTCATTTTTCCAAGAGCCTGTTCATTGCGTTAAATGAGGACTTACTGTATTTGTTTTTTCTTTCCTTGCCTTGTAGTTGACCTTACACTTTGAGTTCCAGTCCATTCATCCTGTTAGTTTCCCCTATTACTTACCAACTGCTCACTGGTTCAATCCCCTTCCAGATGATGTATGAGCGGACCATACCAACTCTTCATTTCTACTGCTGGAAGCACTTCCTTTAAAATGATCACTTTCCTCTGATGATAACTTCTCTGATTTATGTTTGATCATCATAATTACCCTGTTTTTCTCATCTAGGAAAATATTCCCATTCACAAATTGGTAACTTATGAAATTCATATATATAATGAATTTCATAAGTTACCAATTTGTGAAATATATATATATCATATATGACTATATATATGCACACAGAGAACAAATCCAGTATGTGTATGCATATATATATAGCATATATATGGCATATATATATATTTATATATATATTATTTTCTATTCTTTTTTTGGGCCAAGTCTCCTAATATATATAAACTTGGCCCAAGAAGCATAGAAAACAAGACTGTAAATAGTAAAACTTCAGAGATAAGGTTAGAATGGGTCCAGAATAAGCATGACCTACTGGATTAATTTTGTAGCATAATTTCCCTTAAGCTTCTTTTTATATAAAACAAGGGTAATATCACTGTGTATAACTAGGATAAGTGTGTGAAGAAGGGGCAGTGATCCCTAACTTTCAGAAAAGGAAAAGGGTTGGGGAGGCAACAAACTATGAAGATTATTTTTCTCCTGGATTCTACTTTTACCGTTTTCAAATCATTGTCAAGTCAGAGGTTTGGACCAGGTGACCTCTCCTAGAGTTCAGATTATTTCTAGACATTTAACACTGTCAAATTTCTGTGCTTACAGCTTTGAATAATTCAAATATGAAACAGTTGCTTCAATAAAGGACGTCATTTATCTTTTAAAAATATATGACCTAGACTTAAGAATCTAAATAGCAGCATTATGACAATAATGCATAACTCTATATAAATTTGATACAGGAACAATAAATGAATCATATTGTGACATGGAAAGACTTCCTGTAGGACGTGGAAATTAGAACCAGGCCAAAAAAAAAAAAGGTGTAAGCTGAGGTTATTTGTTTTCCCAAAAGCACACAGCCCATTTGAAACACAGCTTACAAGGAACATGACTGCCAACTCCAGCCAGCTACAGATCCCTATCATTAGTAATAAATGACCATAGCAGTCTTGAGAATGAATAGCACCTGGAGTTACAATATGGCTCTATTCCACTCAGTGTTTACTGCATGCAGCAATTAGCATCCAGCTACCATAGGGGGACAGTGATGGACCCCGCTAGACTTTAGGACATGTGGCCATTCATGAAAGAGACTGCGCTCAAGAAATTAGGTTTATTCACACTAAAAGAGACAGATTCTTGTATGGATGTGTCAAAAGTGCTACACAAAATCATGAACATGCACCAATCCATCCTGACACCCTCAGAGAAAATCTGAGTAGGTGGAAAAATTGTCAGTTATTCAACCCAAGACCTGCCCTGGGCTTTATAGGACAAGGAAAAATGTTACTGTGCCCCATGGTCACATGAAGCTGCTTTGAATTATAGACCCTAATCTCTACATTGAGTGTTTCAATTGCAAGACTATGAATTAAATTAAAAAATGAGATAGACATAAACATGTGCATAAACAGAGTCATGGGGTTAATGGCAGAGGGAATGGAGTGAGGGAACCCCAGGAAGAAATAAGCAAAGATCATCTGGCAAGTAAAATGCAGCTTCGAAGTTTCATTCACAGGATGTGGTGGGACACATTTCTACTCTTAGCAGGGTTTGCCTTATTTTCCCATATCCACTCTTTCATACTCTATTTTCAAGTAAAGCTCTTAACCAACAGGGATATAGTATGGGCTTGTGGAGATTTTAGAAGATTGTCATGGTGCGGAAGGGAGAATCTATTAGGAAGAGACTTTCCTCCCTATGTTTCGAAAAACTTATTGAGAAGATTATCCTAAATAGACTTGGCAAACACCAAGGTGTTTGGTGCCTCCTGAATTTCTAAATTAATGAACTTTTTTTTTTAAGTTGACGTAACATTGGTTTATAACAGTACATGTGCTTTATGGGAATAGGTCTATGCCTCTTCAAATGTATATTACCACACCACACCCACAAACAAAGCACCCCCTGTTCTCCACCATTGATCCTGTATGCATTCCCATCTGTACCCCACTCCTACCATTCTTCTGTAGTAGCCTCCTTTCTACAGTCATATTTCTAGAGTTTGTTTTTGTTTAGTTTTGTTAAGTTTGGTTTAGTGCCTTTGTTTTCTTTATAGTCTGTGTATGAGTGAAATCATCAGGTATTTCTCTTTCTCTGACTTAATTCTCTTCTTTGGTCTGAGAGTCAGTGATTTGATGATTGTAAAATTGAACTGAAAGACATAAGGGGAGGTTACTTCAGAAGAGGATTGAAGCAATAGGACCCCAGATGCCCTGTGGAGGAGTTTCTGTTCCCTAATCACTGGCAGTGTATTGGGGAAGAGGCTGAATCTGAAAGCTTCTCTGTTCTTCATTAAAGCAAATTCCAGCTCCAACCCAATCAATTTCAGAATGCAGGAAGACTTAGGGGACCACAGAAACAAAGCCTATGGCCATCTCCACATAGACAAAACCACCATTACCTGATAGGCCTCCCTGGAACATTATTTCTGCCCATTAAACTGGAACCTTGTCACTATCCTTGTCAACTCCAGGGAGGGAAAAACTAAATTGAACTAGAGTAAAATTTTCCACCAAATTCAGCTGATCTCGGGTCGGGGCACGAGGCAAAAGCCTCCAAATTGCAAACCCCAAGGTCCGTTTCACCTGCGCCTAGCACTTGCACCTGCGCCTAGCAGTTGCCGCTCCAAAC
>PVHY01001317.1:57990-97420 GCA_004024945.1 Uropsilus gracilis
GGGAGAACAAAACGTCGTGAAAGCCGCACGTGGCAGTTATCTTACCCCAGTCACCATTCTCAGACCCAAAGGTCCCCAAGGCACAGTGCACAGTCCAATGACGAATCCTTTGCCCCTCTGAACCTCAGAGGAAGGCACTTTGGCAAAGTCCAGTCCTTTCGCCGGCATCTCCTCTTTCCTTTCTTTTCTCTCGGTGTCCCACGCTGCTCGACTTCTCCCAGGTGCTTCAAGCTTCTTCCACGGTGGCTGATGAAGAATCAGCCTTCCAAATCGCTGGCCGTCTCTAGGTACCAGCTCTCCACAGCACCTTGCTACAACGCCACACTCTCCACGCTGGCCACACTTCTGCCAGCCGCCATGGCCCCTCGTCCCCTCCAGCTCACTCTTCCAGAGGGCTTTCTCCTCAACTTTTCTCTCTCGCGGCTTCTCCCTGGGACGGTGCTCCTCCAACTTCCACTTCCTCAGCTTCTGCTCTCCTCCTTTTTAAACTGCCACCCGCCAATGGGAGCAGAGTAGTTTGTTAAATGCTACCACCTGGAGTGGGGGGGGGTTAGGGCCACCCAGTTTCACAGCCAGTGAGGCTTGAAAATTAAATTCATTTAAGAAAATAAATAAAAGCCATACTTTTTGCAAACTGAACAAATCGATCTGGAATTCTATATACCACTGGAATTGATGACAAAACTGAAAGCGTTCTATTTACTATGAGTCAGAAAAAAATATTAATGACATCCACATGATATTTTTTGACAGTAGGAACTACACCCAATTTTATATTTTAAACAAGAAAATTCAATTCAATTCAATTAAACAAGTAAGTTTATTAAATAGCCAGTTGAGAATTTCATTTAATAACCCTCTCAGTCTTCAGAACTGAAGAATGTGCATCATTCTGTTTGCAGTATTGTTGGCACCTTCCTGATGATACAGAGTTAACTGGAAGTTCCTGACTTGCGGTTTTCTAAATACACAGAACCAGAGGCAAGAGAGCTCAGGGCAGCCTCAGAGACTGCTGATAACCTCTGGAGTCGTTCATGTCCTCAACAGGATCAGATCCACTATATTGGATTACACTTAACAGGATCCAACACAGCCTTTAAACTCCATCTTTTTTCCTGATAGTATGACCTGAGAGAGTGCCCCAACATTAAGTGCATCAGCTGCATGCAAGCACCAAAGGAGATAACATTGCAAATAAAAGGGTTAGCCTATCTGGCTTTATCATATTTAACATGTTTTGAAGTTAAAAACAAGATTATCCTGTAAATGCTTGACAAGCCACAGTTAATCCTCATCTTCAAGAAGAAACATAAAAGGACACCCTTAATGCTCGCTATCAGCTAGAGGTTCTGTGTGTGATTATATTGAGGGACAAATCTGGTACTCCAGTGATGAAATTCACTTACTTTCCTATTCAAGATGATACTCCAATGCTTTTAATATTAGGCTATTTTCTTCCTTGAAATGCTTGCATTTGTACTTTATGTATGTGTGTGTGTATAATACATATAATACATATATATAATACATATAATAAACTGAAGATGTTGAACAGTGTTTAGGAACTGGAACTTGAAATTCAAACCAGATTTTATTGCAACAGATTTCAGTATTATCAACAGAAGTAATATTGATGGTATGAACTTTTGCTGCAGAGAATGTTTCTAGGTGGATCTTTATTTGCACAATAATAAGCCAAAATTTTCTTCTTCACATCATCATGAGGCTTCTTTGCAATTCAATATTATGGAAAAACATGGGACTAGTGCTAAGTGAAAAGTCATTTCTTATCTGCAGGCCATAATCTGCTCCTGATTATCATGTCAGACTAGGAGAGTGGATCTAGGGAAGACCTCTCAAGAGGTCTTCCTTCAGAGCAAATTTACTAAGTTGTAAAATATATTGGTCAATTTTGAACAAGTATTATTTCCTTGATGCATTTTTTGATTGGGCTAAGGAATTTTTTGTTAATTATAAATTAAACTTTTTGAGTTTTCTGATAAATTCATTGAATTCATCAATTTATGTGTATTTTTTAAAAAGGCAAACAAAAAAATTTGTTATCAAATCAGTTAAAGCTCAACTCTCAAAACAACAGTCTTAAAATGTACCTGGGATTTCAAGTGAAGGGACTCTAAGTAAAGGTACAGATGGTTTAGTGCCATTGAAAGATGAGTTTATGATTAGGGTGAGGAGGGAGAGGCATGTCAGATCTCAGGGCCACATGAAAAGGCTCCAGAGTTGGTCAGGGGTAGGAATGAGGAAGGAGCCTGAGTCACAGACATACTTACTCTAACAGAGGCAATTGAGCAGGCAGCAAATCACAGAGGCTGGCATTTGTGGTTGGTGAGCTTTAATATGGCATTTGTGACCCATGAAAACACAGGTATGTATGAATATAAATACATTATGTCATTAGCTTGACCCAGCTTTCAAAATGCCAAATCATTAGTCACAGAATACTAAGAATGATTCAAAACAAGGTAGACTAGCAAATCTTCTCTAGACATTTATTAATAGGACAGTCTTTCAGCTATTCTATTTGGAATTATGTTTATGAACTATTCATAGCAACTTTCTTATGGATGCTTTAGAAAAACAAATTTTCTTCAAACTCTTGTTTTCTCAGTTGCATTAGATAATTGCCTTCTCTCCCCTGCCCCTTAATCCCTGGGAAAAGAACAGTCTTCCTCTCTCAATATTGCAATCTATTTCATCATTGTTCCTAATCTGGTACTATTTTAAACCATGTAAGCTTATTTTAGAGAAGTAAATTATTTATTCTAATGAAAAACAATTCAAAGGATTATTCAAAGGATTTCTTCCCAAGTTAAAAATGTTGCTATTTTGTTTGTTAGGGTGGGTATGTGATCTAGCTAAATGCATGCTTAAATTGTTGTTTGTAGGCACTGTGCATATAGAAATATGCCTGTGTTTTAAAAATTCAATTAGTATTCTTTGGTAATCTGCTCATCACATAGCAACAGCACCTAAATAGAGGGCTTGACACTGAGAATCAATACTGTGCTGAACATTTAAGTGTCACAGCAAACATCAATAGGCCCAAAGTCGCTCATGTGCTGGGCAAAGTGTAATTGGCAATGCAACCAGAATGACCAATTTGTTTCTGATTTCCTCTCACCAGACTTTTCTCCTCACTCATTGCAAATACAGAAGCACCACAAGACCAGTGAACATAGGGTCTACAAAGACTCAGCATCCCTGAGCTCCCAGGAAGGTAGTCATTCACCCCAAATCACACAGAACTTAAACTCAAGCTATCAGCCTATGGATCTGGTATTCGCTATTCAAATACACAGGTTTTCCCTCTCTTATATTTTCTGTCAAAGTATATATGTTTTCCCTCTTCTGTAATTGTATGCTTTTGTTTGTAATGTGATAAAATTAGACTGAAAAAAAAATATATATATATAATACTAAAACAATTTGAACCTTAGGAAAATAAAATCTAGCAGACCCTTAAACTCCAAAAAATTTATAATTTCATCCTTCATCTAATATAGATGGTGAGTAGGGTCAATTCTTGAAAGGTCAGGGAACTAAGACATGAATATGTGAAGTCATGAAAACCTCATTGTTCTTCTGTCATATGTAATATGACAATTTAATACTTCTGAGTCTCAGTTTCTTTCATGGTCAAGTGAAGAATATATGTCCTGTGCAGTGATTAAATGATGTCATTAGAGAGTGTCATACAAATGTAGCAGTTATAAGTATTGCCTCTATATGCTCATTTGTCTGACAGCTAATATTATATTACCAAGACTTTTTTAAAAGTAAATCAGTTGAGTTTGGTCAACAACTTATTGTTAATTAAAGAAGAGTAAACTCTATCAATCATTTATTTTAAGTAAATTGTTATACAGATATTATCTTTAAAAAGTTTACATTAGGATTTTCAACTGTTTATTGTTGAAGGGATAATCCCTCATTCAGGAAGTTTTATATCTCAAAATTTAAGCATCAAAAGGAGTCATGGACATATCAACAGGTGAACAACAGGTCAGAAACAAAGTTTGCCAGTCCCAGAGGATCAAGGCAAGAGTCCAGGCCAAGTCAATACAACTTTTCCTCACCAGTGCTGGGGAACTGTGCAGCCAAGAGTGTCGTGAGGAGTACCCATTTATTTGAAATGATAGATTGCATTTTTTAATACATGCACAGTATAACCTTTCATTTCTATTTCCATATTCTGGATTCATTACAATACTCTCTTCAAATTTATGTTCAACCAGAAGCTCCAAATGTGACCTTGTTTGAAAACAGGGTTCTTCAGATTGAATAATGTCCAAATAATGTCATATTACATTAGGATAAGTGGTCTTATAGAAATTTAGAAACAGAAAGTCAGACAATGCAAAGACCTGAGACTAGAGTTATAAACTACAAATAAAGGAATATCAGGACTTGCTGGTAAACACTAGAAGCCGTGGGAGAGGCAAGAATAATGTTTCCTGGGCTCTTCAGAGGTTGTGTGATCCTGGCAATCTTCTGTTTTCAGGCTCCTCGCTCCAGAATTATGAGAAAATAAATTTCCTTTCTTTCATGTCATTTAGTTTATGATACTTATGACAGTGCTAAGAAACTACAGGAATTATGAAATTATACTACAGGGATTAAGAGCTGCTATTTCTATCTTAGAGAAATTGTCTCTTATTTAGCTTAGATAGCAAGTTAAATTGATTCAACAGATATCAATCTACTATAAAATAGGATTGAGGGCTAAAAGGATTAGAAAAGAAGAAAGAGATCAGGGACAAGGAAATTACAGAATTGCATCCTTGATTAAAGCTAATTTCTTAGGGTAAATTATAGAACATTTACTCTAAGTCTCTTTACTGAGCAAGTCCTGAAAAAATATCACTCAAGCCCTGACAGTATTAATATTCTCATCAGGGATTCAATTCACAGAGGTGGTCAGTGCTGCAGGTCCTTTCTTATTTGCTGACCCTTGTCTTTCCCAGCTTCCACACAACAGAATCCGCCAGTTCCTCAACAGCCTATCCCCAAACCACAGCTTTCCTGACCAGTCAAGACAGTTATCAGTCCCATCATTTGCTAAAACTTATAAAATGGAGAGAAAAGAGACAAGAAGTCAAAGTTTCATTATAACAGGCATTACTATAACTACATTTAATGCACAAATCACTCATTAGTTCAGCATTCTTACAGGCGTTGTCCATTCTTTTTGGGCATTTCCTAAGTGCCAACACTAAACCACATTAGGAGGTTTGAGGAAGGACAAAAAGAGTAATGGTGCCTGCCTTCTTCTCCACTTGCACTGACTTGTGCATGATCTTAGGAGCTACATGTTGGGCCATCTACTGGGTTCCTTTATTACCTCTAAGCTCCACCCACCCAGGGACCTAATATTCATGAGAAAACTTCTGTCAGAATTTCAAGTTCCCTACAGCACCTTTACCAGACAATTCAAGTTACATTTGCCCAATTTAGGCAGGGTTGTGCTTCTTCCTTGACCTTTCATATCAGTCCAGCATTTCCCATTATCTTAAATTCTAATCTCCATTGCGGCACCGAAATTAAGCCAACAACCTCCCAGTGACTCAGTATCTCTGAGCAGCAACTATCATTTTTCCTTCCCTAGAATCATATTATCGTCCTAATTTTTGCATTCCGCTAAATCATTCATACCAACCACGAAGCCGACACCGAATATTAATTTAGGACTTGGTATGTACCAAAAAACATTTAAAAGCCATGGTGACAAACATGAGAGTTTCTTCTGTCATAGAGCTTTGGTGCTATTAATAAACAAGAAAAAAGAAAACAAAAGAATACGAAAAACCCAAGAGGTACATAGATCAATAAAAACAAATGCCATCTCCTACTTAAAAATGGAAATGAAAATAAACTGGAAAAGGAGATTAGGGAAGACTTGAATTGGCATTTGAAAGACCCAGCAAGACAATTAAGGGTAAAAGCACAAAGGTCAGTTGAACAGTCTGTGCAAAGACCCGAGGAGGTGCAGAGACTGTTAAACAACAAAAAATGGAAGAAGGCACACAGTCAGGTTATAGCATATGAGTGCAAACAGTGACCAGATTCCCTATTTGCTCATGCCACAAATTACTACACATATTGTGGTTTAAAACAACCTAAGTTATAGTCTGGAGTTAACAGTCTGCAGCGAGTCTCCCTGAGCTAAAATGTCATCAGAACTGCATTTCTTTTGAAAAACCTGGGACATAATCCACTTCCTTGTCTTTTCCAGCTTCTCAAGGCTTCCTGTATTCCCTGGCTGTGCTCCCTTCCCGTAATCACCTCACTGCAACTTCTGTTCCATGATCACATCTTTTTTGATTCTTATTCTCTTGCCCTACAGTTGGAGAATTTCTGGAATTACACTGAATCCATCCAGACAATCCAGGTTACCAACATCCTAAACTTAATTACATCTGCAAAGTTTTTGTTCTATAAGTTGACAAGACCATGGGTTTCAAAATTGGGCCACAGACATTGTAGGGAGTCATTCGTTGTTGATCTATCATAGTTTATATAGTTCAATATTAGGCATAAGAAAAAGTACAACACATTCAGGGAGCCTGTCATGGTAAGCAAAGTGGATTTTTTTTAATATAGAGGGGGAGGTTTTAAGAAGGAAAACAGTTTTCTAACTTACATTTTTTGAAAGATCTTTAAATCACTACATGGAAAATTGATTCAAGATAGGAGAGAGAAAAGGAGACACTCAGGGAGAAAAGATACTAACACTATAAATTAAATAAAAGATGGTAGGTATTTAGAATAAAATAGTGTCAGTGGAGGTGAAAAGGAAAAGGAAAATCCAACCTTATCACTGAGAGCAAAGAGTGGAATATGTATGCTAAATGGAGGAAACAGTAAGAATTAAGGTTGATTCTTACTTAGGTTCTTAGATTTTTTTTAACCATTCATTTATGATGATTCTATTTACTGAGGTGAGGAAGACTAAGATAAAGGGAGTACATAGAATTCTGAATGTGTCTATTAAAAAGTCAAGGTAAGACATTTCATGTTTCATGTTCCATGTTTGTTTCATGTGAATTAAAAAGTCAGAGAGGAACTGGGCTGAAGAATTTAATCTAGAAGTCATTCAAATAAGGGTAAATTTCAAATTGACTGTGACTGATAAGTTAAAGAAGAAAATACAAAGGGGGAGAGAAGGAAAAAGGAGAGGGAGAGAGAAAGGAGAGGATAGGATGGAAGGCGGACACTTGTTATCATACCACTTCCTGACCACCCAGACATCAGCTCTCAGCCTCTGACCTTTCAGATTTAGCTGTGAGCTCTGCACTTGATCTCTTACTTCCTGATTCTTTTGGTGCTTCTGCATTACAGTCTCACCCTTCTGACATATGATCCCAGGCTTTTCTTACCAATTTAAACTTCAACTCTAGCCTTTATGTATCCATCCTCTAACATCAATGTCAGTTCATTCCCACTCTGTTAACTGAAATTTTCTGTATTCCTTGCTAGTGACTCCAAATGAAGTGTCACAATCACCAATTAAAATTCTAACCCCTTTGTAGCAGAAAAGCCTCAGACTGCCAAATAGCCCCATGGCCACACACTGGATCTTTTGGGAAGTAGAAAGTTTGTCAGTGTTAGAAAGAAATAAAACTAGAAAAGTGTTTGATTTGAGACATTCAGCCTAATGCCCATTACCTTCCATGTGCTATAACAGAGTTCCAATTGTGTTTGGTATTTGACAGACAGATGCAGAACAAGAATTAAAACTCAGGTAACCAGAACCTTTTTATGACAGAGATGCTCTCTAACAAAATCACATTACCAGACAGAAAAAAGTAACTACTTCATAGGATCATCAGAATACAATGAGAAAGGCTATGTAGTATCAGTGCTTTTAGTCTTTGTGAGATATACAGTTGGAAACCCCACAAAAACCTTTCCTGGTGATGACTGAACCCTCAGACATCCCGGTACGTGAAGAAAGAAACTGGGGGTGATAGTGCTGCCTAGATAGAAGAAAAAGTCATAAATTTTCTCCATCCTGTTATTTTAATGAAAGCTGTCCAGTCAGCAGCCCTTGAGACTTAAATCAGTCTCTTCAAGAGAAGGGCAAAACTCTATGCCTCAGAGCATGTTTAGAAGGTGGCCTAGTGAGACACTAATTTAATGTTCATGACCACTTCAATCTCTGACCCCCTTTCTCGAGTTCCAGCAACCCTGATGATCATCAATTGTAAAGGTGTATTTTGGCTATGCTAGGAACTTAACTAAGGCCAATAACTCATTTCATAAGTCACCAAACAGTTGACAAAGGATAATGACTTTCAGTCAATCTTCAGCTGGGGAAAGATTCAAACCAAAGACATAAAGGTGAAAGTTCTCTACCCAGTGTCCATTATGCTGCCTCAAGATAGTTAATTTATGCTTAATGCAATTGTATATCTGGAAGCTGAAAAGATCTGAGTGGTAATTAATCTTCACAGATGCATTTAGCCATGACTTGTCTTCCTGAAAGCTTTTCCCTCAACCCACTTTTGCATTTGCGAACCCCTCCACATTAAATAGGTGTGACTATGTGTCCAGGGGCTAGTCAAGCACAGCATGTTTTGTAGAACTCACTGGAGCAGTAAAGTAAATTCAATTCAAATTGTGTATATATGATAATATGAGAGTTTTGGCCATTGGTAATTTTTATACTATTCTGAGTGAGGTTTCTCTCTGGGAGGAAGGGAATTTTTGATATTTCTCAGAGCTTCCCAAATCCATTATTTACTAAATTTCTATGACATAATGAATGTATTATTATAAATACCTTGAAAGGTTTAAATAAGAGTATTCTACTAACAATCATTTTTTTGGTTGTTTTTTTTTTTGGTTTTTTTGTTTTGTTTTGTTTTTTAGTTATCTACAGATAAACAGATTTTTGTGAGAGAACTGTCCACTTATGCTACTAAAATCTGGGAAGCTCTTTCTGGGCACAGTCCAGAGACATGCACAAGATTGTTCTAGCTGGAGAATTCTCTTATCCAAGCATTTTATTTTAAAGAGAGAGAGGAAACCAAGAGCATTCACATGTAACCCCAAAGCAGAAACAATGTAAACTTATTTTACCAACAGCAGAAACAATGTAAACTTATTTTACCAACAGCTCACACAGCTCTGACTCTAAATCAAGTATTTTGGTACCAAATCTTTTGGTTAGAGTCCAAGGTACTTTATACCTTGTCATACATTCTTACCTCCTTCCTACCTGTTGAAATAAGGAAGATAATCCACTTATTGAGTTATAAACATGAAACTACACAAGTTACAAAGAGATGGTTACTTCATTATCTCAACATTTTTCCTTTCTAAGGTAATTATAACCCCACCAAAAGGTAAGCTTTCTCCCAAGAAACACTGGCCAGTCCAGCATGCTCTTTGTTCATTGAACACCAGCCATAATTTCAGAAAAACCCCAAATGTGATGAAAGCATCATCCCTACACTGAGGGAGCTGAGGATCAAGTTGAGAATTATAAAAATGTCAATAATAAAATCAGCTCTGGGACAGCAATTTAAGGTGGGAAGGGGAAGGAAATTGTATCAAAGGAGGTTTTCAGTAAGAACTAAAACTGAAAATGATTTTGAAAGTACAATTCTTGTAGATGGAGGAAACTAAACATGACAAACTAAAAAAAATAAATGAGTGAAAATGGAATCTGTTTTTTCCCTGTGACAGGAAACAAATAACCAAGAGGAAATGTAAGAGCCAAGTTGCTGAGAGGATGAGTGAAGACGTTTCAGTTCGGCCCTGTCTCCTTGTTCACAACCACACTTCCCACTCAGGCATGACGTTTGAGTCACTGTTGTGCTACTCTTATTTGCACTTGTCACTTTGCTCTATGCTGCTTCTTTTTACTGTCAACAAAACATTCCCCATTCACAGCCTGAACTTTCAAACTGTGTTCATTCATATGTTAGAATACAGAAACTACAGCAGTTACTGGAATATAATGAATGAGAAGAAGGTGGTCCTTTTTTTTTACAGTCTATGGGTAGACAGATAACTGGAAACAACTGCAATGAAGCCTAACAACATCTATGCATGATAAAGGCAGAGAGGATGATAAAGCAACAGGTGGTGTAAGAATCTATCTAAGTTTAGGTATCTAAGAAAAGCTTCCCAGAAACAGAGGGAGTTGCAGTACTACCTAAAAGATGGACAGAAAACAGAAGAGAGCTAGCAGGGAGTTTGGGGACAAAATATTCTAGGCAGGGATATCAAAATATGCAATGGTTGAGAAGTAAGAGTTGTTCCCAGTACTAGAAAAGCATGGGTACTGTGGCACAGGATAGAGGGTAGAGAGAGGAGGCAATCACAAGGGAAGTTGATAACTGAAACATGGAATTATATCCCTTCCCAGGAATTACAGATTAATTTATTTTGAATAGATATTTTAGGTCTACCTTCTCTCTGGGTTTATGCCAATCTCACCACTGGAAATCATATAAAGATGGCATGTAAAAACTTAACAATGTTCTGTAGAGTTTTAAAATCCAAAACCATCTGTTAGAACTTTATCCTACAGGTAAGAAGGAAGGGAGACTCATTAAAGATTTGTGAAAATACATATGACATGAAAATAGCATTTATGTTTGTTTCCCACAGCGATGCTTAAAATACAAATGATGGCAGAGAGAAGGGAGGGAAAGATGGGAAGGGAGGGAAAGATGGAACTTGAGCATTTCCACAATGTCAATTCAGTGCACTTTGATGGTGCTAGATTGTCAAAGATTGGTGGCTTACTTATGAGATTCTTTTCAAATCCTAGTTACAGTATAAAAGTGGTGGTTTTTTCAATCAATTAGGTTTTATGATTTTTATTTTCTCAGATATGGCTATAGATTTTGGATGATAATTGGTAGAAAATTCATAATTTGATATTGCATAATACTGAGTAACTATATAGCAGGGCCCATATTTTTGAAATACATAATTACTTCACCAGAAATGAATAACCATGGAAAATAAGCAGACAAATTTAAACAGTATCTAGTGACATATAGAAACTTAGACTTAGTCAATATTCATTATTATTGTTTACTCAACCTATTCTGTCTCTGTCAAATGAAAGCCAAGTCCAAGTTCCACGAGAAACACACAGGTGTATGGCATTCTCATTTCTTTAAGTGTTCCTTGAAACATTAGGAAACATAATGACTACAGTCATTGAGAAAAGGGGTAGCAGTGACTAATTACTCCATATATGTAAAAATATAAGTATCTGATCTTTCTGCTCTAAGTCCTGGTTTAAGTTAAGGATCAGGACTGCCACATGCAAAATTAGATTCTTTTATGTTTAACTCATTGTAGAAACCAACTAAAGAAGTTCTCCCTTTTCTTCATTTTTCCAACTGAACACTGTATCATGCTCCAAAGAATGACACTACAAAGTGTATTTTGGGTGAAACCAAAGACCCATAAGATTGAATCATGCCTGAAACCAAGAAGAATAATCCAGGAAACAGTCATTTCAAAACAACTGAACATTTTTGCTACCTCCTAAGAAGTATAGATATAGCTTCAATATAGAACGTATGGGCATCACTTACTAAAATTCCCTGGACTCTAAAATCTTCCTTCTGCACATTCTGCAACTGGTGCTCCAACAACTTTCTTGAAACTTCCTGAGGAAAAAAAAATGAAATGTGAAACTAAACAAATACCAAAACTAAGTAGATATTCTCCCACATTCAGCTTGCCAAAATTCTCACTCTTTCTTTTTAATTCTTCAAAGTACGGGTTAAGCCTTTCTGTGAATTTTAACTTTTCCTTGATCTTCTTGCCTCAAACATTTTTCACACACTCTTTGGAAAATTCATTTCTAAAGCCCCCAAATTCTATCTGACACAGAGAATTCTCAGGAAGATACGTGGAGCAAGGAAAGAATATTGGCAACATTTGGAAGTAACGTCATGAAAACAAAGGGAACCTAGATAGAATGGCTCCTCCTTCTAGAGAACTATGTGCTATTCACATTTACATGGTAATGGTAATAGTCACATTGCTTTGTTTTTTTTATTTTGTAATTGATTGTGCATACACATGCGCACACATTTTTCCATCATTGTCTATCCTGAGGTTCTCCACCATCTAATCACCTGTGACCTATCATCTTAATATCTTGTGCCCATCCCTCCCCCAGTTTTATCCCCATTCCCCTCCCTTGCTCTATGCTTTCATTTAACTAAGAGTTTTAAACTTTTCCTTGTCATTTTGTTTGCTTGTTTTCCCAATATCCCTCATACATATGAGATCATCCATTATTTCTCTTTATCTTCTGGCTTACTTCTGCTAACATGATTCCTTCTAGGTCCATCCATGTTATCACAAATGAATCAAATTTATCTTTTTTGATTGATAACCAAAACCACAATGAGTTATCACCTTATACCAGCATGAATGACCCATATCAAAAAAATGGGCAACAACTAGTGCTGGCATGTGTGTGGAGAAAAAGGAACACTTTTACATTGCTGGTGGGACTGCAAACTGGTCCAGTCACTATGGAAAGTTGTGTGGAGGACCCTCACACTACTGAAAATAGAACTACCATTTGAACCAGCAATCCCACTTATGGAAATCTACCCAAAGGATACAAAAACACTGATTCAAAAGGACACCTGTACTCAGGTATTTATGGTAGCACTATTTACAAAAGCCAGGATATGGAAACAACCCAAATGCCCCCAAACAGATGAATGGATCAGAAAGCTGTAGTATATATACAGAGTAGTCACATTCTTATTCAAACTTGTCTCTTTCATGCTAACACTACCCTCCTGCCTCCACCTTTCACATTCTGCCTCCCTCTCTCTGGTTCCTACCTGCTGGGTTTTATCCTTTCCTAACCCCAGACAAGGACTCTATGCTGTGATCAGAGTCCTTGAGTCTTTCATTCTCCTAGAACTTATCTTCTGCTACATGGTTTTTATCTTTTCCCCTTCTTAGATTCAACATGCCCATTTTTCAGGGACAATTCTCAAGGGCAATCTTCGGTTGTGTTGTTAACTCAATACCTCCTCACTGAGTCTAATTCTAGGCATTTTTTTTCTGTATACAGATACTCAGATTTCTCATTTATTCAGTATAGCATTCTGACAACTCCTGGAAATTTGCAAATTTAGATTTTTGAGATTCAAACTTATTTGCATTCCTCTGATGGGTTAAGAAATATAACATGGCAAGTCCATTTTAAAAGAATTGAAAAATTATTTAGTGATAATGGCACAGAGAGTTTCAATTATCTATTTCTGTTTTCAGTAGCATTCTTGACATAAAATCTTCTTTCGAAGGATGTAAAAATACTTTAGTAATTTGGCCTAGGTTTTATATGACAGAAGCTTGGACTTTTTAATCACTATCCACGTTCTCTGCAGACAGGTAATTTTACCATCTGTGCACTTTGTATTTAGTGCTTTAACTCAGTATTGAAATCTCTATGCTTAAAGACATCTCTAAAAAGAAGATCTGGGTGATTGTAGTGAAAGCATACCAAACAATAAGCATCCTAATTGTCTCATGGTCTGATAACAATGTGCAATGGTAGGTATTTCATGCAAGAGGTAAACTTGAGAATGATCTAGCCTCAACAGTCTGAGATGTTACTTTGTTTACTCAGCTAATACTGTTATTGATCAACTTCTCTAAATATTGCACTAGGCTATTTTTTTTTTTTTTTTTGATACTGGAAAAGCTGACCACAGACATCAAGAACCGTGCAGTCTGTGCCCTTGTTAAATGTAGAACACACCTTGAGTACAAATAGTGAGAAGACGGGAATTCAGAAGGGAATTCAGTCTTTCCTGAAAGTAAAAGAAACCTTTATACTTTATGAGACTCAAAAACAGGGTGTAGAGTGTCCAAAAGCTCCACAACAGGGATATCAATTCTATTATTTTTTGCTGCAATCTCTGTACATTATCCTAAATATCAATTTAATATTTCATATACTGGCTTTAATTAACAGTAATAATAAATTACTACATTCCATCTTAAGTCAGCATAGACCATAGAAAAGAGAGAAAATAGCATAGTAAATCTCATAAAAGGAGGAAATTGATTCCAGAAATACAAAGAAAATTCTAAGAACCTGGCACATTTTATTAGAAACTTTTAAAGGACCCAGGACATTCTAGAGAATGTGGGGGTAAATTAGACTGTTTGCATCCTCATTAACTTCTGCCAAAATTTACAATATATTTGATTTTCTGATGTCTATGTTATATATTTTTTTCATGCAGTTGAGGATTCAAGAAAGAGTATTGTCCAGTTCTCTCGATAGATAGATAGATAGATAGATAGATAGATAGATAGATAGATAGATAGATAGATAGATAGATAGATAGATAGATAGATAGATAGATAGATAGATAGACAGACATAGACATATATAGAGAGAAATATTTAAATATTTACATATATTTATATATTTATATAGATGTGTGTATGTATGTGTAAGTTGGGGACACAAATTATGTTTCAAGCTTTGCCATTAATCAAGTGTAGGCAAGTATTTTAAACATTCCACTTCTTCATCTAACCTTTCATTTCCGGCCAGCTATGTCACTTTGTGCTTTTATGATACACAAGATGCCAAATCCAGTACCAGTTCCTTTTTTTTTAATTTTATTTCTAAATTCGTATAAATTCTTACATAAGTAGATAGGGTAAATGGTTACTGGCATGCCTTCCCTCCTCCATGCCCCACCCCCTGTGTTGCCTCAGTCTCCACTCTCACTGTTCTTTTTGGTTTATGTTGGGGTCATTGGTCCTTTGGTCTCTTTTTCTGTGGCTGTGTCCATTTGCCAGATGAGGGACTGTGTTCCAGGACCATGGCACATTGTACTTGATGGTTTGTTGTCTTAATCTTTGCATTGGGCAGCCAGTCCATGTTCATTTGGGGTCTATTGGTGTCTTCTAATTGTTGTCTCCAGTAGGTCTCCTTGCCATTCCGCTATCTCTGCACCCTATTTCTCTGACCTCTGACCTTGGGGATCCTTTCCCCCAGTCATTGTCAGTGGTGAGGTCACTCGATGAGGGCAGGCATCCACTGATGGGCCTGGCAGGTCATCTCCTCTCTGCCCATTTGTAGATTTGCTGTGAAGCCAATGCCCTGACTCTGCAAGCTTCTTCTGAGTCCTACACTAACATGTCACGCAGGCTCTTTTCTGGCCCCTCATCTGTTCTATATGGCTGTGTGCATCTGTGTTATTAGTCCTCCTGTGAGCTAAGTGGAGTGAGGGTGAAGCAGCAAGGGTGTCATCATTCCCCCCACCCCCCACTATTCCTGAATCAAGGATGTATCCAGTCTTGCCCGCGCACCGGCCGGTCCCCCTTACCCGCCAGGTCGAAGGCAGAGGGGCCCAGTGGGTGCTGCATGGTTGCTGAATGGGTGCAGCTACTGGCCTAGGTTCGCCAGCAGCTACACACACCTGCCCATCATGGCAGGCACAGCTCCCACGTGCCAAGCTGATCGAGTTTCTCAGACCAGTTCCTAGGCCCCACCTACTGCTAGTACCAGTCCCTCTTAGGAATGGTGTGAGGTGCATTTTTCCTATGATCTATCTATCTATCTATCTATCTATCTGTCTGTCTGTCTGTCTGTCTGTCTGTCTGTCTGTCTGTCTGTCTGTCTGTCTGTCTGTCTGTGTCTGTCTGTTATCTATCTATCTATCTATCTATCTATCTATCTATCTATCTATCTATCTGTCATCATCATCATCATCATTGGCAGTGTTCCTGCACTTCCCTAAGGAAGACAGGTGCTGAATTTGGCATCTTGTGCATCATAAAAACAGAGTGACGTAACTGGCAGGAAGTGAAAGGTTATGCAATTCAGTCCTCTAGATGAAGAAGTGGAATGGTTAAGATACTTGCTTACGTTTGATTAATGGCAAAGCTTGGGTCATAATTTGTGCACCCAACTTATACCAAAAGAAAAAACCAGGATCCATTTGTCTCTGCAGTTTTCTTTTGGGGGGGAGGGGGATGGGTTTGGGGGTGGGAATGGGGAATTTCTGTTTTCCACATCCATAATCATAACCCCATGTTATATATGAGCCTTATCAACAAATTGATCAAATTTTTAAAACGGCACCATGGAAAAAATTTCAAAGTGTATAAGGGTTTTAAAAATAGAAATATTGCTTGGATTTGTTTATGAATTTGCACAATAATTAGTTAAAAGGAATCTATCTCTTGGGAAAATTATGTTGTGTAAAAGTCACATAAATGTATAGAAATAAGCATGGGACAGCATATACAAATTTATATACCATCTTATTAAACAAGCTCTCCAAGTGATATGAAATACTAAGTCCCAAGATTCTTCCTATCATTTCTGACACAGAGTCCCCAAACGAGAAGGAACTTACAAAAAACAAGTATACCATGGGACTGATCCCAATGAAACTTTGAAATTATTTCAAAAGTACATTCAAGTTATGCAAGAGATAAATTCTATATTTTTAAAGGAATATGCCTATATGGACTATTTCCTTAAAATTAAAAGCAGAAAGATTCAAATTTTCAGTTGAACTACATAAACTTATTTGTACCATATAAAATATAATTGTACTATATAAAATAATATAGTTGTATTAATAACTGTTGGTTCCAGACACCATTTTTTCCTATCATATCAGTTTCCCTATACCTGGACAAAAAAACCTTGTCTGGATTTGTCCTTGGGACTTACCACAGATTTAGAATTTACATCTGGACTAAGCAGTCTGCCTCTTTCTAATCAGGTTAAATCTATTTTTCTATGAACCAGGCACCTCTCTGTCCATTTTATATCCCATTACTTCCTCTACATGAACTTTCAGGAAAATATGCCAGTTCTCCCACCTCTTCTCTGCTTTTTCCTCCAAACTTCACTCTCAATTCCCACAATTCTTCCTGAGCCTAGTTTTCTTATCACAATGTTTTATCTAGATATACACTCCAACAGTCACAAACTATAGTGAGCAGAAGTAGTTTTATAGGACTAGGAAAACACAGGGATGCATGTTATGGTTTTTAATTATTACTTGAATACGAGTAAGTCATGTGATCTTAATCATAAAATCTCAGAAATGTGCTATTCTGTTTATAAAATTGAGTTAACTATAACACAGTGAATGATAATTGAAACACCTATATAAATTAAGTATGATTACCTATGTTTTCAAGATATGCCATGTTTTAATCAAAAGGAACAATAATTAGTATGACTCTTCTTGGAGTCTTGAATATTTAATCCTATGAGTTAGGGGTGGGGGCATTGGGTTTTAACATTATTTTTGTTAGAACTTTCTGAAAACTGTAAACTAGTGAATTCTTAAATAGAATTATGTTATATGGGCTATGCTGGGACTAGGAAAAAATATTAGAGAAGTGAAAGGCAGTCAAGTATTACACACAGCCTTATATCTCTTCCAGGAAAAGGAAATCTTTCTGAAAAATAGTATGAATATGGAGAGAAACAGACTTTATACTGAATAACAATTATGCTTCCAAGTATTAAATTCAATGAGAGGCATCAAAAATAATCTCATAACACTTATAAGACATTCAGAAGGCAACAAAGATGGAAGAATGGAGGGAAGTATATAAAGAAGGTAAGGTGAAAGGAGGAAGAATGGTGAAAAGAGGACAAAAGGACAGAAGAAAGGGAGTAAAAACAAAGACCAAGAAAATGGTGACAAAGGGAAGGAGGAAATAGACAGGGAAGAATGAAGAAATTGAGTGAAAAATGGAAAGAAAGAGGTTATGCCCACTAGAGAGCTAAGTTACCAAAGTCACCCAGCTCTTCTGGGCTTGATGTCCTTAACTAAAAAGTAAGAGGATTTCAACTAAAAGGCTGTTTAGAATTTTTAAAACACTCTAGGAAATTCTGCAGTTTTAATTCTCGTTTAACATAGGGTCAAAGACTACCTCCTTTGTGTAAACAAAAGTTCAAAAAGCACTCTTTTGCATCATGGTTCTCCAATGTATTTTTGTCACAAGGAGGAGAGACAGGATCGAGAATAATTCCAGCATGCAATAGCATACACTAAATAACTTTTCATCTTATTAAAAATTAATCAATTTTTTTCAGTATGGGGCTGTTATGTTCAATGTATCTGTTGAAGTTGCTTGCGAACCATTAAACTAAATAGAGCACCATTTCATGCCTGGCTTCTTCAGCTCTATGAAGATCACAGGGGCACATCTGCAAAGGCAGTGGGGAATAAAGAACTTCTCTTTATGATAGATGACAGTCATCTCTGATTGAAAAGTCTTTTAAAAAGAGAACCAATATTCTCCTGGGAGAAGGATGCTCTTGAAAATGGTACTACCTGGATGATAGCATGGTTGTTTGCCTTCTTCACTACAAAATGGACATAAAGATTCACAGATAATAAACACAGTGATAACCCACTGGTCTCTGGAAACAAACATTTAGATGAACAACTCTTTATATAGCACAGAAACATTCTGGTCCAACACAAAATAGAAATTTAGGTTGACCAAAAATTCTTTCTTTCCAAGGCTTCTCTTTAAATTATTCTTTGACCTTCCTTTTCCATTTGCAGCTTTTCACTTCTCTCCATTACCTACAATCCAGTAACATCTTCCCCCAATTTCTTATCTTGTGGCTTATAACTCATTCATATTGAAGTGTTAAGAATTTATAACAATGTCTCTCCAGACATTACATCATTATGAAACAGAATATGCATATGAACACCGTTTTACCCAAATGCCGCATGGCATAGCAAAAGCACCTGTAACTAGAATTTAAGAGTTCTGCCCTAGCTGTGGGAACAAACATCTGTTTGGCCTTGGGCAGCTTCATTCCTCTGAATCACAGTTTTCTCACATGAAAAACACTCTAGGAATTATTTGTGATTCAGGAATCAATCATTAAGGCAGATTTCCAAGTCTCATCATAAGAAAATACGGGAAGGCGTGCGCAGGCGCAAGCCCGCAAGATGGCGGCCGCCGGAGCGGGCCATCTAAGAAGGGCAGCTTCAACTCTGCTGCTCCAGAGCCTGCGCCTGCCAGCCAGGGAACTATCAGCTCCGGCCCGCCTCTATCACAAAAAGGTGGTTGATCATTATGAAAATCCTGGAAATGTGGGCTCCCTTGACAAAACATCTAAAAATGTTGGAACTGGCTTGGTAGGGGCTCCAGCGTGTGGTGATGTGATGAAGTTACAGATTCAAGTGGATGACAAGGGGAAGATTGTGGATGCCAGGTTTAAAACATTTGGCTGTGGTTCTGCGATTGCCTCCAGCTCATTAACCACTGAATGGGTGAAAGGGAAGACGGTGGAGGAAGCCTTGACCATCAAGAACACAGACTTCGCCAAGGAGCTATGCCTTCCCCCAGTGAAGCTGCACTGCTCCATGTTGGCTGAGGACGTGATCAAGGCCGCCCTGGCTGACTACAAACTGAAACAGCAGGAGCCCAAGAAAGGGGAGACCGAGAAGAAATGAGCCTTTGGCGAAGCCCCCAGCAGGCCGCTCGGCAGCTTGTCCACCCACCGTCCGCGCAAGCGTAGATGTTCCGCACCCCTCGCGTTACCCTCAGTAGAAACCCCTCGCACTATGAGACGCGTGGTGTGCCGTTCCCGCCACGGCGCCGCTGCGGGCACAATGTCGCCCTGTTGCTCTGACCCCTGAGCTTCCCGCAGCCCATTTCTGTGGCCTTAAGCCAGTTCACGTATGTTTTGAATGGTGTGGCCTTGAGACCGAATTGAACAAGCTTTGCGAGCTCACGAAGCGCACAACTATAATCTCATTTACCAGAATCTGTTTTGGAAGTTAAATGCAGCGCCCGGCGTGATTATTCGCTAGGACCAGTCGCTGCATGTAAAGCAGATTCGCGTCTGTGCAATAAATAGTGAAGGCAGCAAAAAAAAAAAAAAAAAAAAAAAAAAAAAAAAAAAAAAAAAAAAAAAAAAAAAAAAAAAAAAAAAAAAAAAAGGGAAGACCTTGAAAAATTCAAGCTAGACTCATTTATTCTCAAATAGCAAAATACAGATTTCCATTTTCACTCAGAGAATTCAGCCTTGATTAGAAACAAATGTAAACTTTAACATTTTCTTTCAGATATAAGGTGTTTCAATAGAAATATCTACCTAAAAGTGTTCCTTAATTCTAGGCCTAAATGTGCATCTTTGGCTGTACTTGGCAAAGGTGTTTGCTGTCCTTTTATTTTGTCTTCACAGTGTTAGTAAATCTCTTAGCACATAATTCCTGCCAAGTTTACATGCACTTGACAAAGTAAAGGGCTTTTATCATGTTGTAGGACATTGGTGATATCTTACAAATTAGTCAAAATATGATAAGTTGACTTTGCCAGTCATTTAAGTAAGGCCAATGAATTCCTCTGTCTCTTGAGAGAGGTTAATCTCAGAATAAGTGGACAACAAGAATGAGTGAGCATTTCTAGGTGGTATTTTAGAAGAATGTGAACTGCACTGTCCAGCAATTGGAGTGCTTCTGGACAGGAGACAGAACATAAGAAAAGACCAAGCTAGATTAGAGGAAATGGAAATGGTCTGAAGTGATATTTAAAAATATATATTTTCTGCTGATAACAGGAATTTAATCCCAGGGTAATAACTGCTGTTGTTTGGAAACACATAAAAGAGGTATTTAAATATTATGTGACCTAATCCGATCCAATTCTAAGTTGCGATACTGTGAAAAAACAAACAAGGGGGGAAATTTCAAAACATACTATAAAAGTGAAAAGGCAAAATCAACCAGAAGCACATAACTGGCAAAAAACAAAAAACAGTATCTATAAGATATAAAGATATCTTATTACTCAAGAAAAAAGGTCAACAATTTAACAGAAAAAATAAGAACAAAGTTTTTGAAGAGTACTTACAAAACTAATAACAATATACAAAAAAATTTTCAGTTCAATTATAAGACAAATGCAATTGATACCCTCAGTGAGCTATCATTACAGTCATCAGTTTAAGAACATTTATATTTTCTGCCAAAGCAGTGAATATTAAGTCAGATGATCTAGATTAAGCTATACCTGGAAAACAGAAGTCCTCTGGCTTCAAACAATAAAAATAATATTTCTCAATCACATATTAACTCCAGCACAGGAGGTTACCAGGGGATTCTACACATAATAATAATTTAGGAATAAGGCTAAAAGAAGTTTTCCCATTTTGTGACACTGCAGTGGGAACTGGTACAGCAGGAAAAGTGAAGAGAAACTTAAAATATTTTAAATACAGCTATTTAGAAATGAACATTATAGTCCAAAGTCACAGTCTTTGGGTGTTAACCCTAACTTCAAAGAGATAAGGAAGTATAATCAGTCTTGCTGCTAAAAGAGCAGATACACTGGAAAAATTGATAGGCACTATTCATATCTATCACATATAACAATGGCTAGCATATGATTCAGTGAAATATCATGACTGGAAAAAGTATAAATTGGCACACCAATGGGATGTTCGGTGTTGCCTAAGGAAGGAGAATCTAACCTTACCTCACAATCTGGCAATGCCCTCTTTACAGAACAATGACTGTGCATGTGTGCCAAGAGAAGCTGCATATATATCTATAGATTCATTGTTCACAGCATTAAAAAAAAAATCTGAAACAAAAATCCATCCATATAAAGAAAATCTGTGGAACAGTAGAAATAACATAATCCAATCATGTCACATAGATAAGTATACTAAATATAACATTAAAGAAAAATTATACATACAGTGTGATTACTTTATATTAAGTTCATATTATAAGTTCTATATATAATTGGAACTTACAATAAGTTCTATATATAATTAGAACTTATAATATGAACTTAATATAAAAGGAATCATTCTGTATATACGATTTTTTTCTCAATATTATATTTGACTCTATATTACAAAATAAACTTATATAATCTATATTATGAAATGCATTTATTTTATAATATAGATTATATGCACTCATATATAATATAGATATGTTTATATAATACCAGGAATATGTGCATCTGTGTGTTGCTGTCATTTGAAATGTATGCACAATACTCAAGTACATGTGTATGTCTATATATATTTAGGAATTTTTTTGGTAAACACTTTCACAGGTGGAAAAGATATTCAGAAGAGTTAGGAATAATTATCATGAAGATCAGGTTAGTAATTCCCTTTGGGTAGAGGTAAAAGTATGCAATTAGGGATATAACAGGTTTTCCTTAGATAGTGCCGGTGTTATTTTTCTTACCTGGGTGGTGATATATGAAGGTGTTTATTTTTAATACTGTTTTTCTGCCCATCTGTATGCATGTTATAAGAAAACAAAACAAATATGTATGGGTAATATGCAAAACATTTTTAAAATAGAGAAAAATATGTTTAAGCAAAAAAAAAGACACTAGGCAAAATAAGTATAAATAAATAAGATCGAGTAAGAATATAGCTCATTAATCCAAAATTGCCAGTCAGGGGTAAAATGACTCTAGACTGCAATGAGCTAATGGAGGAGTCAGAATTGATAAAGGCATTAAAGGAGGATAAAAGTTCCAGTAATGGGGAAGCAAACCCATAATAAATGGAAATGACATCAGAAGGGTAAGAATGAGTCATCATTTTGTTGTAGTAGTTAGTAGAAGATAGTGAGCACCCAGCACAAGCAAGTGGGTTTATGTAGGGCATGGGCACTGTTGTTCTATTCCCATCCAGGCATTAATATCACTTCTTCAGTATGGTACGCATGGAGATAATAACGAAAATGCATTTACTGCAAAACTTTGTATACTTTTTTACATAATCATCAAGTAAAAAATATTAATGAAAAAATATGATGCTAAGTATATCCCCCAAATATGTAAAGAAAAATGGAAGTAGAACCTGGAAGAGTAGAAAGAGAGAAAAGAGAGTCTCAGAGCCTTTCTAAAATCTGTGAAATCATACTGTAGAAACCATCCTCCTAACCAGAGTTACTGAAACCAGGTCAGGAATGGGGACTTAGCATGCTGCCAGTAGAACAAAGTCAGAAGTGAGAATGGACATTCAGAAATTGTTAAATCAATTCACTAGAGTAATCTTACATCTGTTGAAATAACAAAAATTTGGCCTTGTTTTAAGCTAACCACCAAACTGAAGCATACAACTTTGGGCAGGGGGGGAAGGGAGGAAATAGTGGGGACGGTGGGGGGGGGTGAATCCCTGGGATTATAAAGATGTGAAATTTATATACAAATAAATAAATTTTTAAAAATTTGGCCTTGTTTTTATGACAGCTTTTTATTTATTTTTATACATTATACTTTTAGAGGAGCTTATTGCATTGGTTAATGCATTAAGAAAGGCTTTCTTTTAAAAAGAAAGCGCTCCTTATCACAGACTATTAAGAAGTATTTATATGTAGTTAACTAGACATGAAGTCTACAGTCACACTTTGATGTCTGAATTAGACAGAAAGAAAAAATCTAAATTTTTTGGTAACATTTATGCTGGTGTGTATGTAACAGCAAGTTCTAAGAAATTGTTCAATTTCTTCTCACATTATACCCTAGGGAATACCTTTCCCTCTTTCCTATCTCTATGCCATAAGTAATCAACTTTCTTCCCACTTTACTCAAAAGAAGGCTAATCTCACAGATGCTCTCAACTACCCCTAAACTAAAATTTTCATCTTCCTATTTTCTCTGAATTTCAGCACCTAATAATGGTTATAGGAAAGAAAAAGAGAACTAGTAAGTCATGTCTTTTGATCTTTCCATTTCCTGCTCTCAAGAGTTGGCATTGTCCTCATTATACTTACAAGAAGTTTCTTTCAGAATCCAAAGCATTTCTGCACATCCTCTTCTTTCCGGGCCTACCACCACTATCCCACACAGAAGTTCATTATCTCCAGCTCAACCAACCCTCTATAATAACCACAAACCTGAATTCCGGCCTGCAGCTTCCTTTACTATACTTTGCACCACTCATAACTGTCAGAGTTATTTTCTTGAAGTAGAAATGTAATTTTAGCTCTCAAGCACAAACCCTTCTAGGCTGCCTACTGAACAATCGCTGCTGATGAAGTATAAATTCCTCACACCTGCCACTCAACAGACTAAGCGCTATGACCTCAACCAACCTCCCCAGACTGACCTCCCACTACTTCCTGCCATGGAATTTATGAAGCTTTAAACACACTGAATATTGTTTTCTATACAGATCTATCTATGAAGTCTTTCCTGTTGTCGTCAGTAGAATACAACACCCCTGTATTATCCTGCCTTCCTTTTCCCTCACTTTGAGGGGTTACTTTCTTAGACCAAAATATGTGATAGCTGTTGGTCTTATGTACACTCAGAGAAGGTGTTAATAGCCTCACAGTGCCTATGATGGAGGTTCCACAAACAGGCATCAGTGGTGTGTGGGAAATTGAGTTCTCCACAGCACAGCAGACAGACTTGTTTGCTCTTGCTTGTAGTTACCATTCTACTGCTATTGGTCACTTTGCTTCTCCAAGAATTTAGTACTGTGTATTGACTTAAACTTACTTCCATGCTCTCTTTGTTCTCTCTCACCACAATATGCTTTCAACTTTCTTCATTTATGCAAACCATACTTATCCTTCTATGAACTGTTTAAATCCCAACTCTTCCATCTTCCATATTTTGAAAGAAATGGTATCTATCTGAAATTTATTTCTCATTTAGGAAGTTACTGTTGAACTAATTTGTTATTTTATAAATTCATATTTATGAGTTCTTTGGAGCAATAGCTTTTATCATTTTTATTATTTAAAGTTTGAATAGTCTGTGACTCATCTATCATTAAGTCAATGAGGCAACATATATGGTAGTAACTAAGAGTATGCATTGTGGACCCAGCTAAAGAAACTCAAAGAGAGTTTAAATCCCAATCCTGCTGCTTACTTGTTTGAAAAGCCTCATACTGTCTCAGCTTTCCTTATCTATAAAATGAGGCTATGAATGGCTCCAATATCATATAATTGTAGAAGATATCAAATCCAAGAGAAGGCTAGCATCTCTAACAGCATCCAGTCAACAGGCAGTACCCAGATGATTCCAATTTCCACTATAATTGCTAGAGCATGAGTTGTTGTCACTGTTTCTGGTTGGTTTTGATTTTCTATCAACGTGTATTCCAGCTTATGGGTATGTATTTAGCACACACAGTATCTGGCCTTGGTGTATTTACTGGCGATAGCAGGGTGGACAAGATAAAGCTGCTGTTCTGATAAACATATAAATCTTGCTACTTTCCTCAGCCTTTGACTACCCTCACCACTTCTACAAAAGAGACCCTTCTGAGATCAGGATGCTTCCAGTCTTCATTTTAAACCCCTTTCCAGTAAGAAAAGCACTGAATGAAATCCAGTGATCTTGAGAATTTCTCTGGAGCCAGTATAGTATAGAGAAGAGACCACAATCTTGAAATTTAAAATGAGAACTATCTGTTTCACTTTTCAGGACTACTGTTTGCACAGTGGTTGACTTTGAAACCCACCAACTTTCCTGTGCTTCAGCTGCCTGCTCTCCAATCTCCGTATAATATCTGCCACTTAGCATCAACGTGTAAATCAATTGAAATAAATATTTAAAGTGCCTGGCACACAGTTACATATCCAATAAAAGCAAGCTATTACTGCTTTTATAGAAGAGTATATATTTGTTATACACATCAGATTTTTATAATAAACATCCCAAGATTCCTACCCCATGATCCTGCACCACTAAAATTAGATTTAATTATTTAAATTTAGTGTATTAGAAGTACAGTAGATATCTTAAAATCCTAATGAATTATGTGCTTTTTTAATAAGTAACCTTTAATGAGGTTTAAGTATATAAACTAATATAACATAAAAACTTTATTTTCTCATAAAAAACAAGTGTTACTTATAATATCTATAAAAAATTTCATCTCTTGCCCATTTTTATGTTAATCCTTTTCCTTAGTCCTCTCCTAACCAATGCCAGAATTCAAAGCTAGACATATTCTGAGTGTCCAGAAGAGAATTCTTTCTCCACACTTAGCCAGGAACTGCCTAGAACAATGAGGTATGCTTGCTAAGGAATTCTGAAACCTGTAGCTTCTCAGCCACTGTTTATTGTTCTTCCTCTCTCCTGGTATTTTTCAAGTTGTATCTGTTGCAAAAAACACTATTTTGCCACCATACTTGGAATAATTAGAGACAGTCTTAAACATGTTTTAAAAACATGTCCAGCAAATATATAATTAGTGCTGCTGTATAGGAATGACTGTCCAAACTGGTAATCACTAACTGCAGTGGATACTGACTAGTGGTGTGCTGGTAAATGTTTAACAATAAGCTCACTTCCTATCACGTCCCAAATTACAATTGATGAGTTTTGTGGAGTAAATATTCCCACAGTGGCCAGTTTTAATCTACCTACCAGCTGACATGGGAAATTCTAATAATTTAACATCTAACTGGCAATACAATTTGAACTGGCACCAGGCATCACGGAGGTAGCCAGTCCACGTTGAGATGTGTTTTAAGTGTAAAATAGACACTATTTTTGAAAAATTAACATATAAAAATTATGTCAAGGTCTTGCTATTTTTGCCTGTGGAATTGCAGGCTCATATTGCCCAGGGTACCACAGACTTAAGCAATCCCCAGCCTTAGCTTCCCAGGTAGCTGGGATTACAGGCGTGCGTCACCACACCCAGCTATATTTTTTTGGAACTAGGTCTCGCTAGTGCCCCCGGCGGAAATCGAACTACAATCCCTGGCCCCAGCTGCGGCTTCCTAGGCTATCGCTCGACACCATGCCCGGTCTTCAATATTCTTATACTGTATGCATTTTGGAATAATATTCTACATACATTGAACTAAATAAAACATTAATATTAATAACAGCTTTTATTACCATGTTAAAATGTGACCACTAGCAAAATATAAAATTGTATATGTGATTTACGTACATCTACTAGGCAGTATTGATATAGGGAACTTTTTAAAATAACAAGTATTATTTAGATTTTAAATTATCATCAATTGTTACATATCATTGGTTTAGTTACTCCTGGTGATGACTACCCTAGTAAAATCAAATTTTTCAAGTTGTTAGGGGAGGCACCATACTCCCCACCCCAATTCCCTGTAGTGGTCTTGGACCACGTATCCTATTTGTGCTGCTGGGAATAAGAGAGGAACAGAGCAGGCAGGGGCTCAGAGAGAGAAGAAGTCTTTCTTCTGTAGCTTGATTTGCACCCTGTTACTATCAGGAAGATGATGTAGAAGGAGACACATACAGGAGAGGCATACAGAGACACTGGAAGACATGTGTGGGTGAGAAACAGGCGGGCGGCTGACAATAGCAGTCACTATCTTGAGGTGGTATCACCTTATGCCCCAGTTTTCTGGCATCTGTTTCAAAATTCCTTTCTTATGGTTCCTCACCAGTAGGTGGCTTAGACTTGTGGCAAGCTTTCAGGACTCAGTGGCCTTGCTTTGGGTTGTCCTGTTTGGCTGGGCATTTACCCATAGGGGATGAGTAATTTGGAGTATCTTATTGGAAAACTGTCATAGCCTCTCTTGTATTTCCTACCTGTGGATACTAAGTTCTTTCACACTAAGAATCTGCTTTGCCTTCACCCTTACGTGCACCAATGTCTGTACTCCTTTTGGAGCACATATATTTGGGGGTCCCTGCCCACCCCCCAGTTGCACACTAAGAGATTCACTCAGATGAATCAGAAAATGATGCTTCCAAACAGGCTTGTGGTCTGTTCCACCTTATCCCTCCCCACACACACACACACACACACACACACACACACACACACACACACACACACACAAAAAAAAACTTTTGAATACATATACATCAAAAAGTCTTTCCTTATTATCCCACAGAATCCATTATTATTAAGTGGCACTTGAAAACACTCTTTATCTTCAATGAATCTTGTAAGGATAGGGTCATTGGGAAAATTTTAAATGTAAAATGTGATCAAATTGCATAACTCTGAGCACACCTGCAAGAAATAATAGGTGAGGGAAATTGAAAACTGTAGAGGAGGAACTGAATTCAGTGATTGTGGATTTTATTGAGGTCTGTAATTTTCCAGTGGTTCCACAGATAGCCTGTGAATATTCCATATGTGAGAATGAGAGACCTTTGACTGCATTTGATTGAGTTGATAGATCAATTTGGAGGAATGATAATGCATCCTCATAGGTGAGCTGCACCTTAATAATGGAAGGAAAGAAAGGCCAAGACATCAAAGGATGATTTTGGGCTTAAAAGTCATATCTAGTGGATGATATGAGCTCTGGGAGGTTATGCTGCCTCAGAAAAAAACTCAGAAGCTGGTCAGAAAACATGTCTTTTAGCCCTGTTCAAACTAAAGGGTAGAATAGTTCCACTCATTGAAATTATAAATTCCATTTCAATATGCCTTTCTCATTAGGGAATTCAAGGTGAATCACTGCAATTACATTTGTGTTAATGTGCATACAATTATTGTTATTCTAAGGCCAGTGTAGGCAGAGCCCCACAATGGGAAAAATACAATGCAAGGGAAAAAAGCCAGGGAGGAGGGAACCCCCAGGCTGGGAATGGCAGGGTCTCTGCTCCTGGTTGGGTCTCCTCTCTGACTCTGTCTAACCCTGGACACTTCATTTAGACACTTTCGTCTTTAGATATTTTTCATCTGTAAAACAGAGATAAAGGTGGATGTTTTATGAGGAGATTGTGAGCTTGAGTTAAGAGATTACACAAAAAGGGGCTTTGAATGTGGAATATTTTACAGAGTGCTACTATTAAACAGCTTTAGGGAGTAAATAGGTGTCATCAAAAAAGAGTCAAAGAGAGTAACTTTTTGAGGAAAATCTATCTTTCAAGATCTGTTCCTATAAATAATTCATTGAGCATGGCTGTCTAAAACTCTGAGTTTTCTGTAAAGTGTGGAGAAAGCTTTTTAAAAATAAGTTATTTCCCCTGCTCTTCAGAGTTTATAGTTTGGGAAATGTGAATAAACACATAAAATAAACAGAGGGCAGTGCTAAGAAACTATTTAAACCACAGCTTGTTAGTGTGGGTGAGCTGAGTTCCCCCGGCACTTTTGTCATGATTAAGAGAACAAACAAGGTTTCATTTTGTGAACATTTGAGGAAAAGGCAGGGGCTTATGACAAATTTGAATTTAACTGGGAGGTGGAAAGCACATTTAGAAAATTGTAGTCATGAGCCAGAGCCAAGTGTGCATATCAGGGAGTCGGGAAATGTCAGAAGTCAGGCAAAAAGGATCCCCACCATTCATGTGAGGTCTGGATGTGAAGCTGAGAAGCTTGACGTGGATCATTTGTTGAGAGGGGAAATACTGAAGTTCCTATATCAAATTATATTTTCAATAAATAATAAATAAATCAGCTCACCTCCACCTGTACCCCAAATTGTTAACAGTTGATTTATGTGGAATAAAATGTCCCACAGAGGCCAATTTTACTCTGGCTGTGATTGCTAGAGTCCAGTATTCTAGAACTGGCTGAGCCTTCTGTGAGATCTATTTTCTCATCTGTAAAATGAAAGTCTCTCTTTAGCATTTTTTAGAGATTATAGACATAAAAACCAAAACTGCTCATTATGCATGTATGATAGATTTAATGCAGAGAAACTTTTATTTTGTATTAAACTTTTATTTGTATTAAAAAGGGCTAAGGTGCCTTCTGATATACCATATACCTTATTTCAATTTCCCCAAGAAGCTCATCCTAAGAAATTCACATGCTGCACAGAGACAATGTCTTCTAAATGACAGGGACCAAGGTGACATGTGAGCATTCCCACTCATTTGCCATTCTTTTGCCTCCAGTGGACTCAGCATCACAGAAACCAGTAAGAAAATACAGAAGGGAAAATACAGAAACCCGTATACTGAACAAGGCTTTACAAATGTCTGAAAAGTGAAAATGTTCACTGCATCAATATTCACAATGGCCAAACAACTTAAATGCCCAGTGATGGATGATTGGATAAAGAAGATTATGCATTCCTATACAATAGAATATCATTCAGCTTTAAAAAAGATGAAATCTTACCATCTTTTGATAACATGAATGGGCCATAAGAGGATTATGCCAAATGAAATCAGAAAAAGAAAGACAAATAGCCTATGACTTCATTCATATGTGGAATAGAAAGTAAGCAAACAACAAAAACAAACTTCGGATTCTGACAACAAAATGACAGTTACCAAAGGGAAAAGGGGATGTGTAGGGAGGATGAGGGACAAGTAGAGGAATGGATTAGATGGAGGGGTGTTTCAAGACTTTTGTGATGGGCAGGGCCACCTCTGGTCATAGAAATAGCATTTCAACGGTTGCCAGATGCTGGGGAGTGAGTATGAAGAGCAGTCAGGACAGAATGACCAGAATGACTCTGGAGGTGCCTGGAATTTGCCCTTTTTCAAGAAGGATCTTATTCTTTAGAGGTATACACCCCATAAGGGTTGAATTTGGATATTGCCATGTGTTCTTACACAGGGAAATATATCCATCTATTTACTTACTCAACACAAATGCAGCCAGCACTCTCTCCATCGGGTCCTACAGTATGTACCACCATCAGAATGTAAAATGAGGCCTCCACCCTTCTTAATTTTCTTGATATATATTCTGACCAAGCTCATTCTTTCCGTTTCTCATAGGGGAGGCCATTCAGCAGTGGACTTTATAAATGGGGATTCTCTATTAGAAATTGTGATTTTTAAAAATAATGTTCAAGTCTTCAGCTGTTTATAAAGTGGGAAAGGAGGTGGATGCTAACCATTTTTAAATAGTAAGAAAATCAGATAAGGGGGCAATAAAATCCCCCTTAGATGACTGTTCTCTATACGTTACATCACCTTTAACTAGCTGATGGGTTGTTCTAGGCTCATTAGTGAATTGGAAATAAACTATACACCATCTACAAGATGAGATTTTCATCAAGATAAAATGAGGTAGTATGTAAAAATGGTTGGAAAAGCTAATATGCTCTATAAAGGCTGTATGTATGTGTGTGTATGAAGGCATAGTAAAGTGAGAAAAAGACCATTACAATGATAGATTCTGCATTTACATAATTATTAATAATCAGCCTAGGAGTTTTTTGTAAGGGTACAGATGATGGCATTACCAGGGGTGACATCTGGCAATTCTGACATTGTAAATAAAGCAAGTAAGCTGAAACTGGCTTGGTCAGCAGAAGAAATGTACAGGAACTATTTGCAGGGACACACAATTAGGCTTATTTTCTGGGAAACAAGTTTTTACCTGTGTTCTACGCCCTTAGGAGACTGAGACAATTGTGTAATACAAAGGCTTTTCCTCCACCTGATAATGAAACATTAACAGCAGTAGACCGCAACCAACTTGGAGCATTTTGCCCTTAGGTGGAAGCTGTTCCTGCATCCTGCTTCAAGTTGACTATACTGTGCTTATTGTATATGGAGACAAGAGAACCACTTCCAGAAAATTTTAAATAGGAAACCCTGTAGGTTCTCAACCTTGGGAATTTATTTCCCTGTGGTTCCTCCTAAATCAAAGAGTGTGAAAAGTCAGAAGGGCAAGCTGAGTAGCATGGGGGGAGAACCAGGTAGGGTTGGCCTACCTGGTTAGAAATGTATTCTGTTTCACCTTGTTCCCCACACCTTCAGGACAACTGCTCCTGACAGATGAAATAAGCATAATTTTCTTTCATGTCATAGATATGTGAAAACATGCACAGCGTGCATGATGCAGAAAATACTCAGGACCACATATTATAGTCTACACACCTCTGCAAGCACGCACAGAATATATCATCTCCCTGTGGGAAAATTAGGAATTCTGTTCAATACTATATCTTCATCATTCAGAAGAGTGTCTATAAACAATATCCTTACATTAGTCAGCTTTCAATGAAGTATAGTGTATGAGAAAAAGACGTTCCAATGGCATCAAGCAATAAGCATCCATTCCCTCAATCTTCAGGGTTGCTGTGGATGGGTTCTCCTCTAAGGTTCAAGGCTGAGAACCAGCTGCAGGTGGATTTCCTGTCTTCTCCTCACCATGGGACCCAAAGTGGATTGTCTGGAGTATAAATCCATTTTCATGCTTTATAAAATGGTTAGGTTTGTTGTTTTTTTTTGTTTGTTTGTTTGTTTTTTACCAAAAAAAGCTAATGAACTTAATAAAGAAAGGTCTGGGGGAAGCAGAACTAGAATGTGCTGTGACAGGAAGTGACCACAGGCAAGTCATTGTCTCTCCCTGTGTAGTAAGGCTGGCGAACTACACCAACAGTTCTCTAAATTTGTCTAGACTGGCTTACTCTGAAGTCTCATGTACAACACAGATAAGAGTCTCTAGACTTCATCAGCCCTGAGAGCAAAACTGCCTATCTGATACCTTAGATTGTCTTTTGCATGAGAAGCACTTTAAAAAAGAAGGAAGGTGTGAACTAAAAGCCCCAGGAGTGAATGCATGAACCACAGCCAACAAGTTGCCATGTGAGACAAAGTCCTCTAAGCAGAGTGACACAGGACACAGCATGATGTGCCAACACCCATCTTCCTGACCTAGGGGAGAAGCAGATACAAACACAACCACACCCTCCCACTTGTAGGGATGACTATGTAAATACAAAAATAAGCAAGTATGCGCTGTGCCCTGAACCAAAAGATTGCACAATGCCAGTGTTCGGAGAAAGGCATGGTGTTTATGCTATTCCTCATTTTTTGGAAGTTTAAAACAGATCGACTGTCTTATGCCTTCTGTGTGTCTGTGTGCATACATGCACACACTCCCCCCATCATCCCTAAAGTTCTCCCTACCCCAAGACTTTAAGAAACAAGAATCCTCTTAGTGTTTTAAGAACCTGGATTCTTATTCTTATTTCTCTCTGTTTATCTTGTGATGGCTTAATACTGGAGATGGTGGGAATACTGGTTCTGGGACTGTCTGCTCAGATCTGGGTGAGATTTCAAGATAAATTCTAAAAACATGTCAACTCTTTCTTAAAATTTGCCAAACAGAGGTCCTTGATTTATTATAAATTGCTTGATTTTCAATACAAACCCTGTTGTACAATTATAAAAAGCATCTTGAGAGAGCAGAAGTGCAGTGCATGTAGACACAGGGAAAAGACTTGGATGATCCTCTGTGCTTTAATTTCATCTCCCCAAAAACAGAAAGAAAAACCAGAGGGTCTCTAAAATCCCTTCCAGTTCCAAGTCAGGGTAATTTATATTTGAAAAATTAAAATTCAGAAACTTTACTCATGATCACCACCAATAGATGGATGGTGACAACAGAAAAATCTCCCTGACTCAAAATCAGGGAACTAGAAACATCTAAAGACAATGTTGCTCTGGATCTCTGCATTCAGAAGTCATAGATTCCGTCACAGCTCACTGAATGCTTGATCACTCTTCTAGACCACCATCTGTCCTTAACATCTTCTGGACTGCAAATCTTTTTCCCATGTATGAATATTCTCAGCAGCAAAGTATGACATATGTCCAGGGCCATGACACTGTGTGTCTAGTTGCATAGTTTAAGTTCTCCTGAAGTAGTTTCCAGGTAGAGATAAAGAAACCAGAGTAGTAAGATGACTTTGGAGAAATATAGAAAAGATATATGGCAACTTCAACTTATAAAAAGTACTAGAAGTTTTAAATTTCAGTTTATTAAAAAGTGGACTTACCAACATACATATAACACTTATATTTAGGATCATACTTTTTTTTTTAAAAAGTACAGATTATAAATAAGAAATACCATTTGAAGAAAACTTTCCTATAGGATCATAGGAAATATCTCTCTCTTCAAGTGTACCCCAATTCTGAACTCTGAGAATCAAGACTAGTCTCATAATTAGGGAGAGATATGATTTGAGGTTTTTGTAATCTTAAAACCTTGCTGTAATGCTTCCCACTATGGCATCTAACTCATTATTTGTCTCCTTAGTTTTTCATATACTGAAAAGATATCCCATATATATCTACATAGATATATATGCACACATATGTATACATACACACATGTTGATGTATGTATCTACATATACACATCTATCTCCAGGAATTTGGAACGTGATGTGGTTGCTCCAGGAATATGTATATGTACATGTATGTGCATGTTTATCTCAAACTCCTGTTTAATCCACTCAGCTGCCAACAATTAATGATACAAAATTAATACCAGTATTAATACCAGTTTATGAATATGTACATTTTCTCTCAAGTCAGGAAGATTCTTGAAGAACAGGACACATAAAAGTAATGCTTCTAGGTATCATAAGAAGAATGTACAGAGGAGATTCAAATTTTGGTTCAACAAATAATAAGGGGTTCTTTTATGTGGCAAGATGGCAGATGAGCACTTAGCATTAATGAACAGAGCAAGAGTTTTTAGAAGAGATAGTGAGGTAAACACAACAGAATTGGAAGCTACTATGCACATGTTACCCTCTGATTCCAATTTTCCTGTGATTCAGCAAGAATGATGAGACGCTTGCCTGATCATATATTAAAGTCTTATACTTTAAGTGTTCTGATCAGATCTCTGTGGAGTGTTGACTCAAAGGAGCCAAACTCCTAGAAGACCTTAAAGTAATTGGTTTTCTCCTCATTGTGGCCATTTCACAAGGAACTGAAATATTTGGGGGCATTTCTCATATCTCACTTGGAGCCTGTACCCCTGGTACCAGTTGGCAGAAGCTAGGCATGCTACTAGCATCCTACAATGCACAGGCCAGATCCCCGCAACAAAGAATTACCTGACCTGAATGTCAGTAGTACCAAAGTTAAAAACCAGTCTTAAGGGAATAAAGTAACACCACCAAGATCACTGCCTGGCAGGAGGCAATGCCAGAAATGCACGTATTCGTTCAATGGCTTCTTGTTTGCTGTTCCATCTCAGAAACTTCAATCCTATAAGCAGCTTCTCTGCCCCCAGTGGAGTCTGAAATATCACTGATTCATCACCAACTATCCATCTCACAATAGGGAGGAAATTTAAAACCAGCTCTATCAAAGGAAACATAAATCTGCCCTTTCCATAGGCCTTAAAGAAACAGAATTTAATGATCTCAGCAGGGGCCTAATGAGCCAGGTCCACATCAGAAAGCTGCTCTGTGTTTGACTTGTTTGACAGTGGATGGGAGAGGGGGGAGGGAGATAGGGGAGTAAATACTGGAAGACTAATTGAGCACTGCAGCTGAGCCAGCCATGGAAGTCCTGGCCTCTTGTTCAAGGTTGCCATGCTTCGGTGGAGTCGGAGACAGACTCTCTGTAAGGGTGTCATTCTTCCACGTGGAAAATTATGACTGTAAACATACATAGCCAGGAGTGTTGGGGGCAAACTCTGTCCACTGTAGAAAAAAACAAACCACCATTGCTGTCAAAAAGGAACCACCCAACTGTGGATAATGGTTTCACTTCGATATAAAGTGCACCGTGAGAAGTTTCCAGATGCTTAACATTCTTGCTTTGGGAAAGTAGGGCTGAGGGATGGATGTGGGGTTACCATCACAGAGTAGACAAGGCCAGTCAAGGGTGACAAGGGCATCGGCAGCATTTCTGAAATGATCAGCAGCTCCCATGGACAAGCCCCCTACTATGACTGCCCACATGACAACAGACATAGATATCGGAAGACTAGAAGGGCATGTCAGACACAGGAGATAAAGGTCACTCCAAAACAGCTTCAGGCAACATCAGTTCTGGGCTGTTGGGAAAGGACTGGTCAGAAGTACAGGAAACATTTATGTATGTTGATCAAGTCAGACTTGTGAAGATTAATCTGTCAGTTTGTAATGGCTGGTTAATTAACATGGCTCAGGCTCAGTTTTCTCACTTTCAAAATGGAAATACTAAAAGAGCTCACAGAGTTCCTTTAACTAAAATCATGCATGTAAATTACTTATGAAGATTAACTGGAATCTTGCCTCTAAATCTGGTACCTTATACTCTTTATATGAAATATTTATGAATACATGCCTGACTGGTTGAGGTTATAAGCAAGTCTCATAGTGGCAAAGGCTATTGATTAAAGAAGTGTCTGAGGACAGGACTTTAAAGCACATCATACTACTCAAGAGTCCTGTGGCACTTCTAATTGTGTCTATGTGAAATGACACTCTGCTTTAAAGTAACTAAGGTCTTCATTAAAATGGGAGTATCCCTAAAAAAGTGCCCCTATTTAGTATGACTTTGTTGGAAATTATTTTAATAAATTGAAGAATTGTGAGGAAGAAGACATTAAATTTGGAATGATTAGATCTGGAGTCTATTGTCAGATTAGCCAGCTAGTAATCTTGGTCAAATAACCTCCCACCATCAGTCACTGTGCCTTTACCAGCAGCTGAATACAATTCAGACCAATTCCTCAATTTTTTAAGATACTGTAAATATCTCTTGAGGTAATAAAGGCATAAATATTAAAAATGTCAGTGTTACTTTAACAAATGACAAATTCCTAGTACTCCGATCTGACCATTATCTACCCATACACACATAATAGAGCAGGTACTAGTCACAGCTTATTTTTGAATGTAAAATTGGCAGTGGGGGTGGGGGACACAAATAACTGAATTGCCAACATTAGGTTCAGAAATGAGCCACATGAAGTACTAATTAGGAGTGTCTTCTACAAGCGGGTATCTTGAAGGAAAGAAATGATGTGGGATGATAGAAACCATGATCAGCATAATGAAGACAAAACTTGATCCTGGGAAGTCATAGCCCACGAAACCCTCCCCCTCCTAAAATAGCTATCATTAATCAGATCCCAGACAGTGACTCTGTAATTATTGGTCTGTTCACTGAATGTCCAGGTAAACATCTTTTAAATCTGGAAACGGAATTTGGCAAGCTGTTATTGAGTCAGTCAGACTAAGCAAAGCTTAGAACAAAAGAATTGGGGGGATACCAGTGGAAGATAGACTGGAAGTAAATTATCATCAGGTAGAAAGGGGGATTTGTGTGTGGACATTTAGCTGCACTAAAGTCAGGGAGTAATGGTGAGCATGCTAGAGTCTGGGTCCTCTATAGTGAGCAGAGGTTGTGAATTGATTTAAGGTTCTACAAGCCTCTTGTAAGGGGAGAGGAAACCTACCATGATCAGGAACCCTACTAATAAGTGACTCTATGGTGGCAGAGTCACCACTGTTAGAAACTTGATCCCAAATAGAGTTCGCATCAAGAATTTCAGTGCCTGGAAGTCGGTGGCTCAGTGTAGAAACTTAGTTACAGGGCAGAGAAAAATCCTAGTCTGTTCAGTATCCATCCTGGGTTTCACCTACTGCTATGCCAGTACATTAGAATACAATGAGATACATCGCATCACCCTGATTTTGCAAATGAAGTGTAGGTTCAAAGAATCTCAAGAAACCCAGGTGGCAAGTAGCAAAAACCATGAACTGTCACATGTACCTCCTAGTACCTTGCATTGAAATGTTTGCTAGCAGTTGTTGGGAGGACAATATTAAAGTGCACTTTACCAAACCTACTGACAGAAATCAACACAAACACATGTAATATCTTCCCCAGCAAGACTGAGCACAGCGCCTCCTCTCCTATTGCCTCCAACCTAATGAAGTGCACACCATAGAGGCTTAACAGGCAAATAAAATTTTGAAAGACACAAAGCTGAAAATTTGGGCAATAAGTCTATATGTGTGTGTATATGTGTGTGTGTGTGTGTGTGTGTGTGTGTGTATTGTGTCCCTCAGGAAGCTATTTTCTTCTTAAATCTCCAAAACATATAAGGCACCATCAATACTCCTCCAAAGAAAAAGAAAGAAAAGAAAAACCAAGGGAGGAGGAGAGGGAAAGACCTACAGTCTATTCTCTCCCCTATGAAGAGGGTATTTCATTTAACCTTCAAAATCTTTCTCTAGAGATTCCCATCATCCTTCACACCACCTCTTCTGTTCTATGTTTTTTCCATCTAGCAGGTCTGAGGCTGACTGACTCATCTGCACGGACAATTAAACCCAAACAGACCTCCTCTTCAGGTTCATTTTGTAATGAGCTCCTGGGATTCTCTATCTTCAATCCTCTCCCTAACACACAGTCTGGAATTCCATTTGTACCATCCAAAGTCCAGGAGACAGAGACAGTGGGCGGTGAAGAGCTGCCACTGCCTGCATTGGTGCTGGCCATCTGACCTTAAAAGCAGAGGCAGAGCAAAGCCTGTCGACTTGGTACTCGTGTGTTTCCCTCATTAACTGGAGACAAAGGTTTGCTCATTGATGAAAGAGATCGGAGAAGCATATGTATTAAACAGGCCTTACAGTACTGAATTTAAAAAAAATCATTGCATTAGATAATATTATTTTCCAGCCAGATTCTCTCTTATAACCAATGTCATATTGCTGGTTTCTCTTGTCCCATTATATGTAGAATAAAAGGAAATGGTTGCTACCCAGGAGATACAGATCAACACAGAAAGCTCCGTGGAACTATTAACTGTTGTCTTTAATCACATTAAATGGGCGGGAGTGACATATCTCATCACAGAAGACCAGGTTTTCTTGCCATTTGTAAAATAGATCTGTGAATCTACTGAACCTGCTACAGTAACGCTCCTTCCCAGTTCCGCACGCAGCATATTTCACACCCATTTTAATGAACCCCACTGGGTATTCACCTCCTTTGTTAAGCTCAAATTGGACTACAATGAGAGTACTGTTTGTACCTGTTAAAGGATGTGTTCGACCTCCTTGTATGCCATCTCCCTTACTGCCACCCACGCTTGCACCAACACAGCTGAGCGCTAAGGCACAGGGAGCTGCGTTATTGTTTCTGTGTACAGTGTGCAGTACAGCACCTGACCAATAGAGGGAGCAACAAAATGAAGGAATAAAAATTAATCTTGTGCCTCAGTGTGAACTCCAAGATGGCCAAATATAGTTTATTATGGGGGGGAGGGGGCATTAGGGGAGTTGAGTGAATTTCTCTTGGGTTGTAAAGTTTAAGAATGAACATAACAACTGAAAATAGGAGGGTTCTGGAGAGTCATAGAATTTTTATTCCTATTGTGACATGCAAGTGGACATTTATGCTACAGTGACTGTTTCATGGACCTGACCAAGAATAAAACCTCCTGATCATCTATAGTGTAGGTTTTCATTGTAGTGATTTACATCCATCAAATTTCTACTATAGCTTTGTGCTCCCAGACAAAGACACAGCTTTGTTATGTTATCGGGGGATAGGGACACCCCCGTTTAAATTCCTCCTTCCTATGGGTTCTCCCACCTGCGCGCAGCAGCTGCTCAGATATCAACCTTAACAACCAGGATAGACAAGAGATTTATTTATAGATACGGAAAAAAAAACCAAACCGAAAGAGTCCACACCCTCACAAATGTTCCAAACGAATAGAGCCCCACTTCTGCTCCTCAAGGAGCTTCGTGGGGTTTACCTCAGTCTTAAA
>PVHY01001317.1:97520-127632 GCA_004024945.1 Uropsilus gracilis
ACCTTGACTCCCAATCCTGTCGCTCCAGTTGGTACCAGATGAATCCAACCAACACAGGTGGGGCTCAGATGGTCTCCCAAAGGCAGGCCTGTCCGAGTGTCACCGTGGCTCCGCACTTCACCCGGGTCACCTCTCCTCCGCCTTCACACAGGTCTTGCTCCTCAGGAACCAAGTGCTGGGGAGGTGAGGAAGCTCCAGAAGACCCCTCCGGGTCCTTCTTCCGAGGCCCCAAACCTCCGCGCCTGATCCCAATCTCCAGGCTCTCGCTCTCACTCCACTCTCCAAGCTCCTCTCCAAAATTGTGTCCATACACTCCACCTCCCCTCTTTTTTATCCTTCTCCCTGCTTCCTATTGACCATCCCCCCTGGGTGTGTTACCTCCCTTTTCCCTCTGGGCCGGACTTCGACCTCAGGACCCTACATTACATAACCCCAATCTGCCCTGGTTACTTTTAGAGTAACCACTTTACTCTCAAAGGGGGGAGGGAACTGGCCTCAGGCTAGTTTTAGTCCTGTTTTTCAGATGCAGGTGTCTGCAATGCCCATATTCGGAACTGGGTTCATCTTTGGGTCCCGGCTTCAGTTATAGGGAACTTGTGTCAAAGCAGCCATTGCTTTCACAGAATACTCAGGGAATAAGCAAATGTTTTGGTCTTCCCTGCATCAATCCCATATTAGATTCTTGAGGGAAAGTAAAGAAGCACTCTTAATCCATCATATGAGCTCTTAATACCATCATATGAGCCAGAGCTCATCCACTACCCAGCCATACTCTGGAAAGGAACAAGGGCTGTTCTGTAAGCAAACAAGCTGTCTTGAGAAACAAAAGGGAGCGGCAGCACCTACCTGGGGTGGTTTATGGCTTTGCCTTCCATCCCTTGCAAACTTAGGGTCTTATTTCAAACAGATGCAACAGGAAAAAGCCACAAAGGTTTCAGAGACTCAGGCAAACAAGAAAATGTAGTTCCATAGCACTCAGGATGGCATCTGTGGATGAACTATCGAAGGCATGTTAGTTAGACCTGCCTGCTCTCTGTGATGACAAGAGCAGCAGAGCAGGCATCTTGTCTCAATAAGCCTTCCTCATCTGATCACTGAGAGGAGAGCTCATGTCCATACTTTCTTGCTGAGGGTGGACAATCTTTCAGAAGAAATAAAACTTTCAATGGCAATTACCCCTCATGAGGTAAGGATTTAAATACATAGTAAAATATGGAAACAGAACTACCCAAGAAGGTACTTGCTGGGTGGAAGGATATCAACACCATGAATATTAGGAAGGATGTCCAGGTTGAGTAGGGAATATAGAATCATTTCACCACAGTTTTCTCAGATCTTCAGCAGCTATTCTCTAACAAAGGAAAGCCTTGCTCTGACAGCACAAAGTTTAACTAGCTACACACGTACTGCCTCTCAAATATTGAGTGAGAATCTAGGCATGTGTTCACAACTTTCATTTTTCAAACTGGAAGTAGAATTTCTTTTTATCACTTGAGTGTTGTACGTTGAATTGTGTCCCCTAAAAGTATATAGTGAAGCCCTAGCTCCACACACCTGTGGGGGAAATTCTTATGCAACCATCTTTGCAGATGTCATCAATCTAAGAAGAAATGACTGGGTGGCTGTGGGCCCTAAATCCTATGACTACCATCCTTACAAGGAGAGGAGTATTTAGAGACATGAGGACAGGAAGCATATGATGGAAGAATCAGAGACTGAAGTGATGCAGTTACTAGCTGAGGAATGACAAGATAGTTGGGAACCAGCAGAAGCTAAGTTAGAAGCTGGGAATAGGTGAGGTAGAGATCTCTACTAGAGCCTGCAGAAGGTGTACTGCCCTGCTGATGTCTTAGTTTTAGACTTCTTGCCTCAAGAACTAAGAAAATACACTTCCATTCTTTTAAGCTATCTACTCAAGTAATTTTTATAGCCGTTTTAGAAAAATAACTAAAATATCATGAGATTAATCTGAACAGTTGTCTATGTATTAGAACACAATTCTCCACAGTTCTCACACATCTGCTTATCTTATAAGCAGAGGTCCTGACAGCTTTTGCTCCAGACTATGTGATCAGGATGCTGGATGGGCAATAAGCTTTGGAAGACAGAGACTTTACGTTGGGCTAGAAGTAGACATGTTTGCTCTCTACAAGAAGATATACATATCTGGGTCCAGGATGAGGTCGTCTATATTTACCCCTTTATAAATCATTGGTATTTCATAACATGAAGCCCTTTCCCTATAATACAGATCACTGTGTATGCAGGAGTTACCTTGTCCTTGTTGCAGTGCCCTGTGGAAATGTAGACTTGAATAATCAGCATAAATGATATACTCTGACTACTGGTATTTCTGTGAACAATAGACTATCCTTTGTCTCTAATTTAAGAGTCTTGTATCTTCTGCCAGCATTCATAAAAATCTGGCAGAACAACTGGCTAACTGGAAAGTAGGGTAAAATCACAGATCCTTTACAGTCCTTTCCATACCATATTTTAACATCCAAGAAACATCCCTCCTAGTTCCACCATAATGAGAATACATTACCCCTCCTCGTGTGCACATCAGCAGGTCATCTGGGCAGTACAGGGTCAAGTTTATAGTTCATCACCATCAAATTCATAGCTGGGTGATCAGAAGCAAAACCAATCAGTTTGCATCTAGACTGGCATGGCTATCCCTTGGGATAGCGCTGGAAATCTCAGACCCCACTCCAGGTAAGAGCCAAGATCTGCACTTGACCAAGTCACCCAGGTAAAGAGAAGGACTGAAATAGAACACAGGAAGGTGAGATACCTGCTTCAATGAGTTATGGCAACTCAGCGAGGAAGTTACCTATCATTGTTAGGAGAAGCCACAGGGATGTCCTTTTTGAGACTCAAAGGAAAGGTATAAAGCAGAGAAACAGCAGATAAGGAGGACACTCTGAAAAGTGAAATATATAAAGCAAAGGCACAGAGGATTCTGAACTCTCAACTTTTCTAGTTCCCTTTAGTTTGATCCATCGAAATTGGAAGTAACTTGAAGATGTCCAACCTCTCAAATCCCTCAGGGCCTTGGCCAGTGGTGGCCTCAGGTTGAGAGAGCTTCAGAAAACAAGAAGTGGTGTTGAAGATCTGCAACTCAGGTGAGTCCACCTCAGGTAGGATGAGGTACTAGATACTTGATACAAAAACATGTTGCAAGGACAAGATCAGTGCTGGAAGATTCTCTCCCTCTTTTAACTAATTCTCTAGCAGGTTTCATTTCTGCTGGCAATCAATGACATTACTATCTCCTCAAACTCTAAAAAATATTTTAAGAACTAGATTACTCTAGCAGACTGTTTGGTCCCCAAATATTTTCAAGAAGGAAGAAACAGAACAGAATAAATAGAAAAACCATACTACCATTAACGAACTGAGAGTGAGGAATAGGGAGTTGGTGTCAATACCTCACAGCTTTCCAGAACCTCCAAGTCCCTTTGCAGCAGCATCTCCATGTCAGAAAGCTTAAACCAGCCCCTAGCTCCATCCCAATAGTAAGGTCAGAACTTGCATGTACCATCTGTCCTGCCAACTCCGCCGTATGAAGCACAAAGGCAGAGACTACTGGAGCAGCTAAAAAGGCTTAGAGCACCTGGAAATTTTGAGACAAATAGAAAGGTTTTCTTGTAAGAAAATTAAAATGCAAATTGCAATGGCTGCTTAATATCCTTTGAAGAACCCTAATGCTATAAATACACTATTTACTCCTAGACGTGTGCATCAGTGTGTAATTGTGTTAATATGCAGGAGGGCAGCTCATCCTGCTTGTGAAATCTCTCCCCACCTTTTACAGCTTTACAAATGTCAGGCCAGTTAGGCCATAACTCTCCTGGGAGGACCTCATTACCTATAAAGCATTTGTATCTGCCACATAAAAGATGCAGGTGAGATGTAGATTCAGCAATTAACCCATCCTTCTCTATCTGTCTGCCAGATCTAACCTATTTTTTTCAACAATTATATTTTCTTGGGAACCTTTCACAAAGTAGCATTCTTCCCTTTTATGTTCAACTTGGGGAATGTAAGTGTCACTCAAAAGACTTATTTACTCTGGTAAGTGGTCCAGGTTGGGCCACTACTTAAAAAAAAAATAATAATCCAGGTAGAGTCCCACATTTCTAAGAAAATTAGCATCAGTTTCAAAGGCAGGAGACCTCGAAGTTGTCTGGCCAGGAAAAATTGCAAAGGGAAGGCTTCCATATTCCCCCTTCTTGTGTTCTGCCCCTTTGTGCCATGCAGGTCATGTGGAGACTCAAGTCTTGCCTCAGAAACCCACTGCTTAAGGCAATGCCTTAGGTCTTTCTTCACCTTTGATATCCCTTGTTAGTCCCTTTAATATTTGGCAATGTGCTCCAGTGGACAACAAAGATTCTCTCATTCACAAAACTCTATTCAGTCTCCCAACTTTTATCCAGCTTGGCCTGATTTAAGACTTCTGTGCTCATCTCTGCATTGCTCAACTTGAGGAAGAAGACTGCTAAATAGTTTAACCAGAATCTTCACCCTTGTATCTGGGCAGGTTCTTCACTCTCCACTCAGCACCCCCAAGTGTGTTGAATCACCATGACCTGCTTTCAAGGAAAATTCTGCCAAGTCTATTTAATCAGAATTCTCTGTAACCTTTGTTATTCCCTTTTAATCATTTTTTATATATTGACCCCCACCTTGCTCCTTAGGTATAAATCCCAATTACCAGTGCTAATTTGAATTTGAGTCCCATCTTTCTCCCTAACTGCAACATCCCATCTCAGTGGTCCCTATATCTACTGTGATCATCCCCTTCCTTTGAATAGCCTCTTTTGTCATACTTGAGGGTCACTGACTCCTTTATTCTTGAATAGGCTTATGAATCACCACTTTTGCATTAAGGAGAAGATTGATATTGGTTGAAAATCTATGTTCAACACTCAACTGCCAAGGAGCTCCTTTAATCTGCATCATTACCCCAGGAAGCAGCAAATGTTCTTCCTTTACTTCAAATGTAGAAAGTGGAAGCCAAGAGCTGAGGAACTCGCCAAACATTGTCTACTCTTCTACAGTTTCTCAACCTCAAAGTTCTCCCTTCCTTCAAAGGAAAGCTCAGTGTTTCCTTGGCTCATGTAAATGAAATTCTTGTGTTGTAGGCTACTGTTTCAGGACTAGTTACTCCTCAGAACAAAAGCATTAACCTAAAGAATGGCATTAAGGATGCTGAAAGATGAAATCTTTTTCTCTCCATGAATAGATCTTGGCCCCTCCCTGGCAAGTACATTCACAAGACAACAATCAACCCCCTTCCCCAATTGCTCTCTATGCTGGCAGTGATAGAGATGAAGTGCTCTTTCCTGGTACGTACACATATGTAACTCTTGAATCAATTTACACTTCCAAGAGCAATCACCTAAGTACATTCTTGTAACTTGAATAGGTTAATTTCCAAAAGAACACATATAATAATCTTACAAACAACCCCCAAGAAATTCTAATGAGCTATTTTTATGACAAGTGCCACGTCCTTAGGATAAAACATATGTCTTACCTCTATTAAAGTAATTTATTACCAGCCTGCCTCACTAAGTTAGGTTCTTTAGATTTCCAAAGGACAACTTTTAGTCACTTTGCCAAATACATTTTATCTGAAATAAAAACTCTTTTTTTCCTCTAAATAGGGTGGTCGGTCAAGGAAGTTAATCATTGGAACTTGACCTAGACTGAATATAACCTCAATGAATTTCTTTTTTTTTTTTTTTTTTTTTTTAGACTAGGTCTCGCTATTTCTACCCATGGAACCGCAGGTTCTCGTTGCCTGGGGTACCACGGACTCAAGCAATCCTCAGCCTCAGCTTCCCAGGCAGCTGAGATTACAGGCACACGCCACCACGCCCAACTATTTTTTTGGAACTAGGTCTTGCTACTGGCCCCAGGTGGGATTCGAACCACGATCTCTAGCCCCAGCTGCTTCATAGGTTGAAGCTTACAGGCATGAGCCACCATGCCTGGCGAATTTCACAAATTCTTTCAAAAATTACTGAACATTTATTCCAAGCCAAGCACTAGTCAAAATGATCATGACAGATGTTCCATCTGCTGAAATGAAATATTAATAATACCTTTGAGTTTGTATAGCATGTTCAAAGCATTGTTAATAACAGTCACAACCATTTATTGAGTTCTACGCATTTTTTGAAAGGTTACTTCATTTAATTGTTACAATCACCTATTACTTAGTGTCATGAGTCAATCTTAGAATTGATGGAACTGGTCAAGGATTCAGCAAAGGGCAAGCCTAAGTTTTGCACCAAATATACTTCATCCCCAAGTCTATGCTATTTCAACCTTGAATAAATACAACCCTCTCATTTACAAGGTTGCTTCATTTGTACCTCAGAATAAGCTAGTAAGAGTTATGTGAGGGCAAATTACTGTCCCTGTAGGGAATAAAAAATCTGTCACCCCCCCAAAATCTCTTTTTGTAAAGAGGTTTATTTCATGTGAGGGGTTCTGAACATTAGGTGGAGGTTGCACTTCTCTGAAAGATATTTACAGGAATTAAGGGAAAACTGTCTCTGGTAAAGGCATCTCCCTTGGTGTACTAGGATCACTTTCAATCTCCTTAACTCTTTTCACTAGAGAAGGCAGAACTTAAATATGGTAACAATCATAGCTTTGTTCACTGTGCCATCCTTGGTGAGCTCATGAACTCAACTTTCTCCCCCCAGCCCTCCTACATCCCTTCTCTCAACTGAGTTACTTATGCATCTGATGCCATGTGGGTGAGCTGGTCATGCTGGGTCTCTCTCATATCTGCAGGAGGTATTTATTGACTTTTTTTTTTTTTTTTGAGACTAGGTCTTGCTATTTTTGCCCGTGGAACCGCAGGCTCCCTTTGTTCATGGTACCACAGACTCAAGCAATCCCCAGTCTCAGCTTCCCAAGTAGCTGGGATTACAGGTGTGTGCCACCATGCCCAGCTATTTTTTGGGGACGAGGTCTCGCTATGTTGTCCTGGTGGGACTCAAACCACTATCCCTAACCTCAGCCGCTTCATAGGCTGAAGCTTACATGCACGAGTCACTGTGCCTGGCTATTTACTGACCTTCTTGTTACCTTGTCCTATTACCAATCTATCTAATGCTTTGACTGTCCAGTCCCAGAGGAAACTAAGGGACACAGGATGATCTGCTTTGTGTCCAGATAGCCCCATTTAGTAGGTAAGTTTAAGATAATTGTTCTTTATTGTATAGCTGATAGGAAAGAGAACAGAGACAAATTCTAACTGCAAGCCTGGCCTCTCTTGTCCAGATATGCTGGTCATCTGAAACACAACTCAGAGTAGACAGTGCTTTCTTGAATTCACTCTGCAACGTCCACCAGTGAAACCCATGCCAGGGACAGGATGAGAACTGTAGATTGACAATAAAACTTTCACAGTTTTGAATCATACACTACAATTAGATGATTAGAGAAGACCACTGTTAGAGCCCACACAGCTGGCCACTGTCTGCAGTGATGGTGCACCGGAAGCTGGTTCACCAAATAAGAAACCCTGATATGTAAGACTTGCCAATCCCCACTGGTCTAATACACTAAAGACTTCACCGTATCACCATTGAGGAATGGGACAGGAGTGCACACGTTCAGCTTTGTGAGCCAATGATAGCCAGTTCACATGCCGTTAAGACCAACAAAAATCAATATTTCTACAGCCTTGCCTTGGCCAACCACCTCCTGTATGGGTCTTAATCACCATCTTTACAAATGCAGATGTCCTGGGAATGACTCAGCAAAGGGAAGTATCAACTTCAGAGTTTTAAATATTAGACTTGAGGTCAGTACTCTCCTTGGTGTTGGTTTTTGACACATGGAGATGGGAGGGGGCTGGAAAAGCAACAGTGATGGCAGCAGGAGACACAGAACATGTGTTAGAGAGAGATCAGACTAAAAAAAGAGCACATAGGCATAGAATCAAAAACAGACAGTTATTAGCAATAGGAAAACAAAACTGCCAAGAATAGAGATATGCTCAGTTTCAAATAATTAGGACAAGATATTTGCCTGAGATGCAGAATGAACCTGAGAGAAACAACTTCACCTGAATCACCGGTCAGGGTATCCGATGAGGAAGGGAATTCAGCCCAGAGTCCTACTTGGGGATCTGTCAGTGACCTTACAAGTCAGCTATGCAGGTAAAGTACCTTGGTCTGCTTGAATTCATGCACAATGAGTAAGACTGTGAGATCAGTCAAACAACAAAGAACCTAGAGTTAGCATATGTTGTGCCATTTTAAAATAGGGTAAGAAGAAACATCTCATGTTAAATGTGGTCACCAAGAAAGAAAAGACACAAGGAAAATATTCAAGGTGATGAACTGATTTAGTAAGCTCAGTACCATGGTTGTGGGGATGATATCAAAGGTGTTTGTGAATTTAAGCTCATCAGAATATTTACATAAAATGTGTGCAAGTTCTGAATAGCAGTTATGCCTCAACAAAGCAAATACTTTTTGTAAGTGCTTCCTTGTGTTTTCTAGTCTGGCCAGGTGTGAGAGCACCTGACATGGACTACGTGACTAGCACATCATCCCAGAAGGTATAGAACATGCCACAAAGCAGCGTGATGTTCCTCACAACAGCTCTCTCATCTCTGCTGTTCCTCCAGCCCTGAGCTTTCTGCTCATTTGGCCCCTTAGGACCATTCCTGGGCAACAGTTAGCTCCTCACTACACAGTGTGGAGATAAGCTCTGAACCCTGGATAGGAGGCCAACGCTCAGGGGAACACACTGTCTCTTCAGCAGCCTCTTTACTAATCTGGTGGGAACTCTGGCTGGGAAAGGAAAGCATGGCTTGAAGATAAGAGGATGGAGAAAAAGGAGAGACAATGTTAGCAGAGAATAAACAGCTCGGTTTGCTTTGACATGCAGTCTGCCCACCTCTCCAGGGAACCCCAGTCCTGTGCATTTGTCAACTCCCTTTCCCTACGGAGGCTGGGCCTTTGAAAAGGCTCCTCGTTCTAGACACCAATGTTACGAAAGGAAGACCCAGTACCATCACCTCCAGAACAGATGGTTGCTAATTGCCACAAGTAAACAAACATAGGCTGCTACAGATACATCTTGTAGCTCTGAATATCATTAATTTTCAAGAACACCAGGGGCACCCATTCCCAATTAGAGGAGAGTGGGAGGGTGGCAGAAGATCTGAAAGAGTCTTGCCAGGCTGGCTGTACTGGGGATCCAGCTTCTATGGAGCTGGTCCCAGACCCCATAGGAGGAATTCCAGAAGCCATTTAACCTTGCTGCCTTTGTTTTCTCATCTGTGAAACAGTGAGTAATAAAATCCCTCTGCTAGCTTTTATGGTTTTATGTGAGTGAACTAATTAATGATTGCATAAAGCCTAATACAATGCAATATGTAATTGAAAAGTTTAATCATTGAGATAATAGTCCAATAATAGTAAGTCACAAAGTAATGATAAATAGCACTTTTAAAATGCAGATATTACTGTTTTGATATTTTCTCTCCAATCTGCATTTTCAAATTAGTAACATATATAATCTGTTTAACTCCCATTTTTATGATATTGTCTAATTCTACAAAAATGCATTCTCTACTGTTTAATACTTCAAGGGCAGGTTTGTAGATTTCAGTAATAACCTGACATCCAAACTAAAAGTTTTTATGTTCAACTAGATGGTCAAGGATCTGTTCACCTCTTATAACAACTGGAGAGCTTGAAACTCTCCTTTCCATTTGTAAGTGAAATAAAAGATCTTCTCAATCAAAATTTCTTAGCCCTCTGACATCCTTGTTCTTCTAGTAAGTTAATCATGCCTTCACTCATGATTAAACCAAGTTGTTTTCTCCTGCTGGAATACCCTCCAGCCTCCTTTGCAGCAATATTTCTGGAAAATTTTTATTTCTTTTTCAAAAAGAAAATCAATCTTACTCATTGGCACTTTCCCTAACACTTCCAAGAAAGTCTAAGATCCTCTTACCATTTTAATGCTTCTTATACACATAGGGCCTCCCTTTGGAATTATGTGTTACTCTGGGTTCTTAACTACTCCCTCACTGGACACTAAAAGACTTAATAGGAATTATCGCTTCTGATCTGTGAGTCTCCTTTAGGCATGGTGAATGACACAATGGAAGTGCTCAAGATAGTTATTAGTAGTGATTAAGAACACTTTTTATAAAATAGATTGTGGCATGAAATACAGCTTTCAATCACACAGTTTCTCATTTAGTAACAATTTTAGCATGTGAGTCTGCAAAAGAAACGCAACTTCATTAAAGAGTTACCACATTTGATATAGGTAAGAACTGAACCATGCTTAAATTCACAAATCTTACACTACAGTCTTCCATGATTTGGATGGAAATGCATGGTTGGAAATCATCTGTTTTTCTAATCTCAAAGTATTCACTGACACCAAAAGGACACTAGAAGAGTTACGCCACTCTCCCTATAGTTTCCAGAATCATCCTTGCTGCCTGGTGCTGATGCCTGTGCATCCATCTTGCTCTCCAGTGGCATTCCCACCTCACCTGATAGACTGCTACTCATCCCTCAACTCAGTAATCATCTCCTCCTTGCCTCCCCTTAACACTGCGTGCCACCTTATAAACGTGTGCCTTTATTCTTATTATTCCTCCTGGGTCTTCACAAATTCTTTCACACTTATCTGACTACCCTAAGTGAATATGTATGTACCTCCTCTCTTGGGAGCTCCTTGCAGATTAAGAAACTGTCTGATTTCTCCCTTCAAGTAGCAGATCTTATCCAGAGTCTTACACAAGATAATGTTCAATGAACAGCTGTCCAATGTAAACCACTAGTAGCTCTGTCTAGTATGCAGGCTGACTGGGAAAAGATGAATATTAGGGATACTGATTTTCTATTACTTAGTTACTGGGAATAGAGCCTTTAGTTTTACCTCATTTTTTACAATAGATAGCCTGTAACATCTATGCTAGCGTCACTTTACATTATTTCCTAGGATAAAATGTGTCTGTGGACAGCCCTTTCTTTGTTCATTACACCCAAACATCCCAGTATGTAAAATCATATCCCCCTACCTCTGCTGAGGTTTTAGAACCATTTTCAGACTATCTTTAATAAGCATTATTTCTAGTCTTCAAAATCCCAGTCATGTAAAAGGAAACATTCTAACTGCACATGAAAATTGTCAGTCTCGCTGGTAGCTTAGTAGAGTAACAGAGCTCATGAGCATTCAAGAGCAAACCAGGCACCTGCTGAAGTAAGACTCTGAGAGATTGAAGAGATCTGTGACTGGAATATGGAGCTAAGTATCTGTATTTCAGCATATTGCTCTAATCTGTGCAATTTGAAAAATATTTTGCATGAAGACTGACAAACAAATGTTTTCATTTCTTAATTAAAGTGTTTCATTGTCCAACTCAGATGTGATTGCTAATTTTTTAGAATGGAATATAAGCATTGGTGATACAATCTTCCCCTAAATTTTATATAGAAGATAGAAAGGAAACAATTTTTATGACTATGGAAGAAATGTGACATCTTAATCTTTAAGTACAATATTCAAAAATGGACATTTGAAATATGCAAGTTTCTTTTTTAATCAAGTAATCCCACTGCCATTATTAGTATCACCCTCAACCCTGTTTACCCGGCATATTTTACTGATAGTTAACTAGGCAAGAAGGTAGTCCCTTTGCAGTAGAATAGAGTAGAATGGGGGATCACAACTTCTGTGAAAAGAAGGGGCTGAGGAACACTCCGGGAATAAGTTCTGAAATGGTTATGAACACTTTCCCAAAACCCCAAACCAAAGTTCCCAAGGGAATCCTAAGCGTTAAGATCCTTAGACTTCATGTAAGAGGAAATTCCTATCTTTGTCACTGAGAACTTATATATAGACACCTCAGATGATCACCTAAGAGGATCAACTCACAAACTACTGTTGCCTTATAGCTATTGTCATGTCTAAACAGTCTGAGGAGCCTTTGTTTTCCAAAGAATACCAATTCCTCCCAATAGTAATAATGCTAGTTCTGAATCTACTAAGACATGTCTTGATGTCATCCCACAAGCTTCAAGCTGATTGCACTATTGTAAGATGTGGTGCTGATCCTTTTAAGAGAGAAAGTCCATAATCATCGCACAATAGCTTTGTCCCATGGGATTTTTATCTTACTTACTTCTACATTGAGAAAATGATCACAAGTTGGACTGAAGGTCTTTCTTTGTAAAGGAGAGCACAAATATCACTATAGTTATTTTCCTTGGTTCCCAGAGTTTCTTTTCAGAAGAAAGTGCCTTTTGAGCAAGGTTTAGGAGCAGAACTGTGCAGCTAAGCACAGTCCTTTTTGGAAGTCCCGGCTTGCTTTTTCCAGATTCTTTTCCCACTGGGCTACTTTCTCCTTTGTCAGTTCTTCCTTCCTTCTTCCCACTAAACAATGCTCCCAACAGACACTCTCAGGCTACTCATCTATGGCTTTGTGGGACTTTAATTCACAGTTACACTTTAGTAGGACTGTTTAAAGTCTTCTTTTTAACAACATCATGTCATGCTTGACTGTAACTAAAAAGAGCTCTGATAGCAGTGAGTGAATAGAAACAAAATCTTTTTTGGAGCAGGAAACCATGTCCTTTTGCCATCAAGATTAGTTTTCTGACTTTTCTACCTAGGAAGAATGACTTCAGTTTAGAGAAAGTGGCGATGTTTATCACTACCTGTCACCTGGACCTTTACTCATGCCATTCCTCTGTCCCTTCCCACACCTCAGAAATTGGATAATTTGCATCTTCATTTCTCCTTGGGGGAATGGATATCCTTTAACTCTAATCCTTTCAGATACAAGCCTGTTGGAAACTATTCATCAAATTGGAATACATTTTGCAAAAATATTTCAGATGCCTAAAACATATTATTTTTCCAGATATTATTTTTACCCTGCACATAGGTTACAAATACATCTCAGTCTTTTATCTTGATTCAGTCAATACTGGGGTCATCACAAATGAAGGGTTTAAAATGAAAGTCAGTTTATTCTAACTTTTCAGTGCAAAAATCTCATTGTGTAGAGGAAATCTGATTCATGCTTAGCAAGCATATCAATGCTCATTTTTAAAAATTAGTGGTTTGTATCCTCAAACTTTCAATAAAACCTGAGGTGTATAACGTTATCTGATATATTTAATTATGTGGTTCTTCAAACAGAGTATGAATATAGGCCTCTATGGTAACATTCATAAATGTTTTAATATTGGAAGTTTCAGTGAAAGAAGAATGTGGCTACCCTAGCTGAGTGCTTATATGAAATGAATATTGATTTCAATTATGAATTCACTAACTTAAAATCATAGAGTGTTAGTACTGGAAGGGGACCTTGGAGATACTGTTGGTGTATTAGAAGCTGTAGGAAATGCTTTCAATAGAGTCAAAGGAATTTCCAACCAGTCTTATGGGCACTCAGGACAAGGGAACAAAGAATTTCTTATCTCTTTGACACAACATTTAATTTCCTGAGGGTAACATATTTTGTTAGTCACTAGCATTAAAACTTAACTTGAAATCCCTGAAGTGTAAACTCATTATCATGCCTTATAGAGAACAGTAACATGGGCAACAGATGCTAGTTGTACTTTACTATTACATCTTTCACATTTGCTCATCAACAAACATTTATTGAGCATCTACCATGTGCCAGTCATGAAGGTAGATATGCAGAGTATTGCCCTGGATCACTGTAGCCAAGGTCTTTTGAAATTTAATGTATCATGTTACCATTACAAGTCAGCTTTCTAGCAAGCAAATAAATGAATGAATGATGTGTAAAATATCCTGAAACAATGAAAATTTAACAATGAAAATAGGAAATAAAACTTGATATAAAGTTCCTGAAGCATTTAAAAAACTTCCTGAGAATATGAAGGACAACAAAAACCAACTGCAACATTGTAAAAAAGTATGACAGACAGCAAAATCAGTTGGTGCAATGGCCTGAGAAAACTTGTGGGAGCAGAGAGTCCTGGCACTTGGGACTCTGGATTTTCTTCATCTCAGTGTTTCTTTGCATTCCCCATTGCACTACATCTGTTCAAACTCAGCCACTTGAGCTTTGTATCATCTCATCCTCATGGGTCCTTGTTTTCATGCTTTCCTCATTCTTTATTGCCACTCGAAATTGTAGCTATCAGAGTGCTTAGTCAAGATTTTAGCTATGGCATACTTCAAATACCTTAGCTCAGCTTCTGTTTTTGTCACCATCTGGGGTCTGACTTCTAACATACCATGCAAGTTCTCATTACTAGAAATGTCCCACATTTTGCTAACTTCTTGCGTATACATTCTCAGTTACCTTACATGTTTCCTTCCTAATTTTGTCCATATATTCAAATCTGACTTATACTTTAAGACATACTCTTAAGACACTAAAATCTAAGGCCAAAGGTACCTATTGTATGTCTTCCCTGTTAATTACAGAAGCATCTCATTTTCCTTTCAGTGTCTATGGTAATTCCAGTCTGTGTAATTCACTTATTCACAAGTTGAGTTCCACTCTACAACACCTTTTCTTCCATGACTGAAAAATATTACATATTTTTTATTCTTATTTACTTGTTTATATACTCATTGTCAGTCACCCCCAATTCATTGCAAACATTTGAGAGCCAAATCAGGTATGGTATCTATCACACAAAAGACACCCAATAACTGTTTCTGATTTGACCTGACCTGAACCCAAGTCTGCCTGATTTAATATGCACATGTAAGTTTTTAAAGTTTTTACCTTAATCTGGGAGTTCCCTTCTACCATAAGAGTCATATAAAATAAATGAACTATTATGATATGTCATTTAGTGGAAGGAAAGTATCTTTTCAACTCATACTTCATGCCCCCTTCCAGAAATATTTGTGAAATGTACATTAGCTCTGAGCTCTATTGACTCAAAAAAGGAAACCTAAGGAGACAACAATCCAGACAAATTAATGCCTTTGTGAGTAATGAATAGAATTGCATAGAAATAGATGAGAGAGTGATCTAGTGAGAAAGTGAGAAAGCAATAGGAGTAGTAAAGAAACAAATTCTTTTTTTTTTTTTTTGAGACCAGGTCTTGCTATTTTTGCCCATGGAACCGCAGCCTCTCATTGCCCAGGGTACCACAGACTCAAGCAATCCCCAGCTTCAGCTTCCCAGGTAGCTGGGATTACAGGAGCGTGCCACCACACCCAGTTATATTTTTGGAACTAGGTCTTGCTACGGGCCCCAGGTGGGACTCAAACCGCAATCCCTGGCCCTGGCTGCTTCATAGGCTGAAGCTTACAGGCACCAGCCACCATGCCTGGCAACAAATTCATTTAAACAAATGTCACACCTCCTATAAAATCCTAAGAAACCCAGAGTCACCAACACTTACAGGTGCCAGTCTTGCTAACAGTGTAATTTTTGGTAGACGAAAAATAAAGTTTCATGAAATAGAAGTATAATACTTGAAATTATAGATTTTACTTCAGAGGTAATTTGAATGTCCACTTATTTTGAAGATAAGGGAAATTAACTCTGGACAGCGAGCTCACTTTGCAGAGACAATCTGAATGCAGCAAAAGTGCTTGCTATATCACAAACACTCAGTGTAAATAATATTTCTGGCACATGGTGACAATTCAAAGAGTATCCTCACTCCAGGTCATGAGTAATGCCTGAAAACTCCAATCCTCTCACTCTACGAACTCTTTGGTCCTGGCAGGATGAATTGTTGAGAACATCAATAAGCCATTTAAAACTACCACTTTAAACTCACAATATACCTTCTCAACCCCAGCTGCTTGGAACTTCCTCTTTCCAAGATAGAGATCTCTAATCATTAGAGAACTGCAAATCAAACCACAATGAGCTATCATTCAGTCCTGTGAGGATGATCCAGATCAAAATGAACAGAAACAACAAATGCTGGCCAGGAATTCCAGAAAAAGGTGCTCTACTACCTTGTTGATTGCAGATTTGTTCAGCCCCTATGAAAAACTGTATAGGGATTCCTCAAAACAGTAAAATGGGTGTGCCACATGATTCAACAGTTCTATTCCTAAGGGATAGAAAGAACACAAAAATACCAATTCAAAGGGAAACCTGTACTTCCATATTCATAGGAGCATTATTTACAATAACTATGATATGGAAACAACCTAAATGTCCAAAATTGGAAGAATGGGTCAAAAAGATGTGGTATTTAAATATAATGGAATACTCAGCATTCAAAAAAGACAAATTAATGCTACACTGCTAATGTGGATGGAGCTGGAAGGGATTATGATAAGGAAAATAAGTCAGAATCAGAATACTGGATGGTATCACTTATAGAGCACAATACAGAGAAAACAAAGGGTCAGATAAAATCTAATCCTTGAAAGATGACTATGGAACTGAGGAATCTAGGAAGAGGGAAAGGAGAGGTAGGAAGAAAATATGGAGGGAGCACAGTGGGCTATGGTGGTGGACTACAGGTACTTTGGTAGAGAATGCACTTGTGGCATAGCACATGAAAGGATTATCAACCTCATTCCCTAGAGACTTTAACTCAGAGCTGCTCATCCTATGGTTTATCCCAATTTTACCTTCACCCTGGGTGACTTAATACCTCCGGTTGTAAGCATTTCACAACCACTACCCCCCCTTCCATTTTCATTGCCAGAGTCTCCCCAGTTCTAATTCTGCCATTCACTTCTAAGTCCTCATCCTGGACTTTGTCACTGTCCAATATTGTCCCATATCTAAAACATTTGATTTCAAAGCTAATTCCCAAATAGCACAATTGTTCAATAATAGAAAAACTGTCACACCATGGTAGTTGCATAAAAAGAGGGTATCATACAATTAAGGTAGATATAAATGCACTGATAGGGAAGCTCACTAAGGCAGTGTGGGTTGCAAAAAGGTAATTACAATACTAGATATGTTTTTAGCGGGGAGAGTATATACAGCCATGTGTGAAAGTGCACATAATACCTTCCAAAAGCATAAACAGATAAACAGCAAGCTACTACTGAGTGGTTACCTGGGAAAGATTAATAAGGAAGATGTCAAGTCTGTGTTTTACCCCCTATGTTCCCTGAGTTACTTTCAAGATCAATGCATGTATGCATTATTTAAATAATTGTTTAAATATGTAAATATGAAAAATAACTCTACCTGGCCACAATATTTATCCTTCTATCATTCACAGTTAATTCTCAACATTTTGACTTCATTCTTAGTTTATGCCTTTAACCTCTATTATTTTTCAAATCCTTTCTATGATAATATATCTTACTCTCCTTTTCTGTTCACTTTAAATATTTTTCTTTAATTTCTGTGAAATCTTCCCCATTTTCAATTAACAAACACATTGGCCCAGTATGATTCCAACTTAAGATGGATTCCACTGTTCACATTCTTCACAGATGGGAACTGTCATCAAATGCTTTCATTTATTTCCTACTTAAATGACTCTTTCACCTCAGTATATTTTTCTCTATCTGCACCTATATTATTGGGGCTTTCATCTTTGCCTGAAGAGGGCTTCTTTTCTCACTTTATGTGACTCTTAAAAACCACCTAAAGGAGTAATAATTCCAGGTGTCCTGTTCATCCTATGTCTAAGTTCCAGATACATATGTACAGTTGGCTCCTTCTATACTCAGATACTCCAACCAATGTGTTCGAATGCGTCAGTTTCTTTCTTCTCCGCAAATATATTCATATATTTGTGTGTGTGCATACATATACATATATATATATATGTATTTATATATATATATGGTAACATTGGTTTACAACCTTGTATGATTTAGAGATACAGGAGTGCCCCCTTCAGGTCTTGTATCACAATACACCCACCACCAAAACAGCCAGAGTCCTCCACTACAATCTACTGGCTCCCTCCCCACTTTGTTTTCTCCTCTCCTGCCCTCCCAGAGTCTGTTTTACAGTCAGATTGCTAGGGTTTATTATTGGTTTGGTTTTAGCTGAGCCTTTGATTTGTTTGTCTATAAGTTTATAGACAAAAAAAAGTCTTAGTCTATAAGTGACACAGTATTTGCCTTTCTCCTGATTTACTTTTCTTAGCACAATGCCCTCCAGTTACATCCACTAGGAGATATAGGCACTCCTATGTTAACTGCAGTCCTATTTACAATAACTAAGCTATGTAAAAAAACCTATTACCAAAAGATAAATAAATGGATTAGGAAGATGTGGTGTATAGACACAGTGGGATACTACTCAGTTATAAAAAAGGGTTGAACATTTGCTCTAACACTCAGGGATACTCCCCTCATTTTATTTCTGGTTGCCCAGATCACCTTTTTTTCTTCAGATTTGAATTATTTTGTTATATTAGAATTAGTCTTCTTGGTTCTCCACATTTAATTCATTCAAGTATTGATTGCATCCCTTAAGACTCACAATATTTATTTCGCCATGACCGTGTCCTCCTGCCTGAATCATTGCAACAACCTCTAGTCCAGTCTCCTCCCTAGGAATAGTTAAATTTGTTACAGTTTTTCTCACCTAGTAGTTTAAACCTTTCACTATGCTAAATTTAGAAAAATACAGGCCCAGAGTGGAACTGAACTCTCCCAAAGTGCAATCCTGAATCAATCCAGTTTCCCAAATAGTTATCAGTGGGATAATGTGCATAATGAGAATCCTCCCACCCTTGCTGTCTAACCTTCCATATTCCCTCCTCTACAGGGAGGTGGCTTTTCCTAAAATGATATTTTCTTTTGCTAATAACTTTTTCTCTCTGTCAATGCCTTGCATTTTGTATGCGCCTTTACAGAACCTGGATGGGATGAATGCTACCAGATACATGAATTGTTTAAGGAACCCAATTACATCTCTACATTTGTGAATTTTGTTCTTGAGACACCAGCATTTATGTTTCCACTGGATAATAAACTTTAGCCCAACGGAAAGTGTCTCTAACACAGATCGGCACACTTGGCCTACAAAGAGTGAGACAAATACTTTGGACTTTTCAGTTTTGTTTTTTTTTTTAATTTCTATCAGAAACACTCAATTCTGCTATTGTAGTACAGATTAGTCAGCAACTTAAGTAAAAAGATGGGTGTGGCTGTATGTCATCGAAATTGCATTAAAAAAATAGTTACTGATTAATACCTGTGATAATTTGACAGCCCCTACTCTACATTAGATACTATAAACCAATGGTGTTTGGAAACTGGTGAATAAGACTTTGAATAGGGCAAAGATTCAATTGTTACCTTACACAGCTAATCATACACTCTTCCCTCACACATGCTCAACCTTACCTTTAGGTTAGTTAATAAATGGGTTTGTTTTATCCTCCTAATGTGAATTCCAAAGTAGGAAACCCTATTATGGAAAGCAAGAGACTGTTCCTATCTAACTACCTGGAACATGATGGGATCCTTATTGCAGCCATCACAGTGCCATCTGGGAAAAATTCTAGCAGTGACAGATTTAAGGTTTGCCGCCTACAATAGGTTAAGTTCTGCAGAACACATGATTTTCAGAGCACAACTAAGGAGAACATTTCTATAGCATCATTACATGTGATCTTAAACATAGCTATTTGTTCAATATTTCTATTGCCTTATTTTCCTTGTTTTTCTGCCTGTTTTATCATTTGCATCATTTTCCATGGTGATTCTCTGTTTCTTACTCCTTTCTGCTATGTATCTCTGCTTCAGATTTTTGTCTTGTAATTAAGTATGAAGATTGTATAAAACTTTTGATTTCTTCTTAGTACTGCTACATCTTGTCAACATTTGCCCATAAAAATTCCATCCTTTTCTTCTTTCCCTTTAATGCTGTTGTGCATTTGCATATTATTCCTTTTTTACAGTGAGAAGTTATCAGATTGACATAACAATAGTGATATTAATGTTTCTTTTCCTATAACTTTTCTTGTGCCCTTAAATACATTGCATCTTCTTGGAGGTAGAGTTGCAACTGTCTGATTCTGCCTTTGTGTGTGCATATATACATATATATGTATATCATCTTACTCAAGGTAGTGTGTACTTCTGTTTTAATTTTCATAAGAAAAATTCTATTCAACATTTTTTATAAGGCAGACATGGTGGTGGTAAACGCCATTTCCTTTTCTTTGTTTCAGATAGCCTTTATTTCTCCATCATATTTGAATCATAATCTTAAAGTAAAACTGTTCTTAGTTGGCAATTTTTATCACTGTCTTTCACCATACACAAAATTAATTCAAAGAAGATTAAAGACTTTAATGCACAACCTGAAGCTATAAATTTACAAGAAAATATAACTGATATACTCCTTGACATCAATATTAGCAGTGACTTTGGGGATCTGAATCCTATGCAAGGGAAACAAAAGCAAAAATAAACAAGTAGAACCATATCATGCTATAAGGCTTCTGCACAGTGAAAGGAAACCCCATAAAAATGATCTGGCAACCTACTGATTGGGAAAAAATATTCACAACTCAAACATCCAACAGAAAGTTAATATAAAAAAACTATAAAGTATTTAGACAATTCAACAACAAAATTTAAACAACTCAATCAAAAATGTGCAGGAAAGCTGAATAGAATTAGCTGAAGAAATATCTTCTTTTCCAAGGAAGATGTACAGATGGATAGTAGGAACATTAAAAAAAAAGTTCGCCTTCAATTTTTAGGGAAGCGCAACACAAAATCACAATGCAGTATCACTTCATGCTTGTGAGAATGACAGGTATCAAAATAGCAGGAAACAGCAAGTACTGGCAAGTTTGTGGAGAGAAGGGACCCATTACACACTCTTCACAGGAATGTCCATTGGTACTCTTATGGAAAACTGCAACAGTTCCTCCCAAAATTAAAAATAGGAATTATTAGTAATTCCAAATGTGAAAAGATACACTCACCCCTTTGTTCACATCCTTTTATTACAGCACTATTCCCAATGGCCAAGACATGGAAGCAGGTCTGCTAGTAGATAAAGATGGTAAGGCATTTGTATTCAGTGAAGCGCTATTAAGCAATATAAAAAGATGAAGTACTGCTATTTGTGACAAGGATGGAACTTGAGGTTAATTTCCAAAATAAAATAAGTTAGACAAAATACCTTGGTTCATTCATATGTGGAAAATAAAGAACAAAGCAAATATACCAGTAGGACAACAGCTAATAATTCTTAAACTCTACAACAAAGTCGTAATTACCAAAGGGAAAGTACAAAGGGGATAGGAAGAATGTATAAAAGGGTTCAACTGGATAGTGATGAAAGGTACTAGAAATGTGGTGGTGGGTGTCATATGGTATGTGTATCATGGTCTGAAGCTATAAATTGTAGATCAATGGTACATTAGTATATGTGTGTATACATAAGCATATATATGTATGTATATATGTGTATAAATATGTATGTGCATATATGTATATATAAATGTGTGTATACATACAGATAAATATGGCCTTTTTTCTCTAAAAAAAGTTAATATATTATGCATGTTGAAAAAAATGACATTGTTTTTAAGACATTTCCCAATCTTCTTCTTAAAGTAAGAAATAGGATAGTCTAAAATGTTATGAGTCTTTATCTTTGTTGTAATCATTGTTCATTATTTCATTATTAAATTGAGACTACTACTTTTGACACCCATTTTTCACTTGTATAATGGGAAGTATGTATGAATCTCAAGATACTCAAAATTCTCTTCATACTTAGTACTCATATTTAGTATTCTACACTAATTTCCATTTCTCACTCTACATACATGCTGAGAGTTAATTTAGGTTAACTTCACTGAAGCCAACCAAATGACTAATCAATCAAGACTGGCAGCTTGATGTAGTTGACTAAGATTAAATTCAATTTGTTAAAGCACACAGGTATCTAAATATGTTCAAAGAGTGCAGGATGAACATGAAGGAAAAGATTCATTATCCTTACCAAAGGTTTGTTTATACTTTAAGTGGATAGATTTTTATTTATAATGGGAACTGAGCATCAGTTAATCTTTAGTCTCACATTAGACAATAACCAGATATATTTGCTGATTAGCACATTGTGTATTTAGAGTATAACAAACTGCTGATAATAAGGCAACAGTTGTACCTTGTTTTAAGATATTCCCCAAAGCAGTTGCTGATTCATATGACTATAAAGCCATTCATTATAAAAGAATTGTGAGAGGGGGACTAGAAAATGGGTATAGTCGAAATAGAGTGCAGGAAAAATATGTATTGCGTATCTACTATGGAACACATTCCTTATGTATATAATCTCACTAAAATATTATGTGTCCTAAAAAGGATGGTTTTCAAAATAAATTTAAGAAGGTAAATGATTCAAGAGGCAACATTATTGTAGTCACATGCCTTTTAAAGATCATCATATGAATAAATTGTCAAATGATAGTAAGGTGGAAAGATGACTAATAGACAAAACAACTATACATTGTTTAGAACAGCAAATTGATTGTGAATAGTAAATTTAATATCATTTCTATCAAAATCCCCAAAATTGTCATTTCATGATAGTTTATGTATTTGTATGTGTGTCTGTAAAATGCCCATAAACAACACATTGTCCTATGATGTCTTGATTTCAGGAAAATCAGCCCTTATGACTAAATAAAAATGTATGAACTTAGCATATTCTAGCAAATCCAGATGGAAAACATCTGGTTAGATATGTATATGTCCCAAAATGTTATTAATGATACAGCAATTTGGAAGACCAGTTTTAAATATCTCTACTCCCTTCCTTCTCTCTTGGACTCTGTCTCTCTTGCTCACAATAATAGTATATTTTCTTTACATGCTTAAGCTTTAGGATCAGCAGCCACTAGTTTACCTTCTTAAAGTAGGAAAAATCCCAGACAAACCAGGAAAAGGCTATCAACCTATCAGGACACTCTGTATTCACTTTGTTTACATTGTTCCTGACAAGGCTTCAAAGGGAAGCCATGACAATTACGAATTTGGACTCAAGTAAAGGGTTTTTGGCTGACATATGCAACCTTAACCCTGTACTCTCCCCTGAAATGTTTCTCTGGCTGCTTATGGCAGGAGATTGAGCAATTAACCACCAATCCCAGATTCCCAGATACCCACCTTCCTCTCCTACCCCCCAAAGCTGCCTGAAGCGCAGCCCTGAACAGATTTTGTCATCTCAGCATTGGCAGGGCACTGAGATTACCAACACGATTTAATCCCTGTGACTACCAACTGAGTGGCCAAAGGCATGTCAGCTCTACTCCCAAACAAGCCAAGTAACAACACTGATGACTGAATGGTCAAAGCCAACATCTACAGGTGGCCTCACCAGCTGAATATGAACTTTGAGTACTTTTCTAGCTGTCTCCTAGAAGGAGAGGCATGAGTGACAATCAGGAATTATGACATATTCCGGGCAGTGTAAGCAGACTCTCTGGAGCTGATGTACAGTGATGGACACATTCAATAGTCCTGCCAAAATGTGTAGACTTTTGGTTCAAACCAATATATCACTTTTGTTTAAATAAAAGTAGGCTGGTTTTATTTTTTTGACAAATCCATAAGAGGAAAGAAAGTGGAATACTATTCACAACCATCCAGGAGTAAGAATTCATTTATATATTTTATATATTCCCTTCTCTATAGTCCCCAAAGTACATATAAACAGTAGAGCTGGGTTATAACCCCAGCAAGATTTTTTGTCCTGACTTCTTAATTATCTTTGTGGTGGTGATGGTGGTAGATCTGCTAATGTAAATGACTCTACCAAATCTGACCAATAGCCTTTTGAGGATAAAGAAGAATAAAAAAAGAGATAAAGTTTCCTGGCCAAGTTTTAGAGCCTATCCAAATTTCTGGACTTTGAGTCAGTGGTAGGTTGACATTCTTGCTGGTAAGAATATAACATGGAAATTGGCAAACATAGTAATCAGGGTTTTGTTTTTGTGTTTTGTGCTTCCTGGAAAGCAAGTTGAAAAATTTACTAACACATACAGGGAAAAATCTCCCCTAAAGGTTGTAGTCTATACCAGAGTATCTATTGTTAGCAGGCAAAATGAAGATCAGCCAAATCTGCCTGTTCAAATGGGTTCTACCAGTTGTTGTATAAAAACAAACATACTTTTAGTGCATAAGAAAAGAACTTTAATACAATCAGTGTGAGAAAGGAGAAGAGAAAGAATATAGTTAAAATAATTTCCAATGAAACACCCAAAGATACTCATTCCTCATGGGTAAATGCCCAGCCAAACAGGGTTGGCTCAATGAAGTACCACTGAAGCCCAAAAGTTTGCCACAAGTCTAGGGCACTTTCTGGTGGCAATACACAGGAAAGGGACTAGAGAAGGCAGGCAAGTCTGGAAGGAAAAGAATAAAGTCAAAATCCAAGTCAAGATTAAGGCTGCCACTGTCTCTCACCCATGTCTCTTTCAAGTGTCTCTTTCCATGTCCCTCCGGTTACTAATACAAATCCAAGATAGAGAAGGAAGTGCAGGTGCTTTTTCACATATCCCTCTGTTCTCTGATTCACACACCAGCTCCAGGCCCTCTTCCCTTTTCCAAGCGCTCTTTAGTAAAACCTTCTCCCAGTCTTTTTCACCCTTTCATCAATGCTCAACTCCACTCTCCCTTGGAAGAGGCAGAAAAGCTGGAGCCTCCCTCTTTCTATGGGACCACCCTGTTATATACTTTGATTGTATAGAATACCAGAGGGGAAACATGTCACCCACATGCATTTCTCATCCCTGGCTTTAGGGGATAATTGTAATTATATAGAATGCCAGATTATAATAAAATACAAATTAGTCTTTGCAAAGAGCCTGGACCACAGGAAATTGAGCAACAACCAAAGAGTTAACCTGAAATGTGAAATGGCTACCAAACTGAGCACCATTTATTTTAGCTGAAAGCACATAATTTATTAAGAATGAACAAAAAAGGGAAAAAGGAAAGTCATCACTTTTCTTCCAGTTAATAATGCCTTCCACTTCCCTTGTCTCTAAATCCTTTGTGCAGTGAAGTTCAGAAGATTTAAAAAAAAAAAAAAAATCCTGATACAGCTCTTGCATCTATAGGTATTCTTAAAGTGTATAGGAATCTTTTCTTAGATTAAACTTAACCTTAAAAGCACAACTGTGGTCTCTGTTTGTCACTGTGAGAAGGAATTAAAGCCTTTCAGAGTTAAGATCCTAGAGTTGTGCTTCTTTTATTCTCTCCAAACACGTTTTGTTCCAGCAGCCTCCTGGACAAGCAACCTATAAAGAAGTATGAGAAAGAATGGATTTTGAATTTTATACACACATTTAAGAACCTCAGCATTTCAGGATGAATTCAAAAGGTTTGTGTCTCATTATTCTGAAGGCTCTGTTACAAAAATACTAAAATGTCGCTCTTTCTCATTTTCCTTTTACTTTATTTATAGACTTGGGTGTGAGTTTCTTGCTGTGGCAATTTGCATTTTCTGGTATTAGTCAAGGTCAAAGTACAAAGTCTTTGTGTGCATTCTTAGCCCTTTCAAATATGTGTTCACCTCCTGGTGCGATGCATTAAAAAAAGATACCTTGCTCAGGATCAACCCACAGCCTCCTGCTTGTTGTTTATCTTCTATTAAAGACTAAGTAGCTACATTTTCATTTCAAATTCCACAGAAATGCTTTCAGAATAGCTTAGCTCTGGAGCTGTCTGAAGACAGGAAAAGAATTAAGTGACCTCCTAGTACCCCTTCCTGATCTCAGTGTTAGCCAAAGAAGCAACCTCCCTCTCCTCACACATAATACATATTACCAGGTACAGAAGGTTGGAGCCAATGGTCTGAACTTCAACCAGGAATGATGCAGTGATAAAAGGACATGCCTTTTCCTGTCACACCACCAAAACTGTAGATTTTAACTACCTTGTTTTCTTACATTCCAAGGAAAAAGAAATATCCTTAAGAAGATAATACTGAAATTGGTGATATAGCAAAGCAAGTTGGCACCAACTTTAATCTCCCCCAGATCTCCAGATGCCTGTATCACAAGCTATGTATGCACATGCTAACTCTTGCACCACTTACCCCTTCTACTCTCTGGTAACTCTGGATAAATACCCCTGCCTTCTCTGCCAAGGAGCAGGACAGTAGTCTTTCAGATATGAGTCTGCCCTCCTCAATTTATCAATAAATTAAACCACTTTTCTCCAAAAAAATCCATTTCCTTTTATTAGCTAAGGGAGATTGTTATTGGCATAGGGTATCAAATCTTTCTCAAACAGTGCCTCCAACCCCCGCCTCCAGTGCTGTAGTAGCCTCTCTTGTGACCACAACTAAACCTGTTTTCAACTGTTCAGTAATATAACCAATATATACAGATGTGAGTGATTGAAAATATATCCATCTTAACAACATCCAATTAAGGTGCTTTAAAATCTATTGAGAGTCAGGATAAAGACCATTTAATAAAATTGACTTCACAGACTGACACAGTTAAATTCCTCACAAAAACTCCCTATGCAAAGGTAGATAATTTTCTCAGCATCTGTAGCTCTCTAGGTATACTGCTGTCTTTTAAATTGAGGAAAAAACATAGATGTCTTATAAAAATTAGATTTTAAATGCACAGAAGTGGCTTGTTCTGGTACACATTAAGTGTGCAAAAAATGTAAATAATATAACAGGTATTGCTCAATTATCTGTGCTGGAAAGAATTCAGTTCACCATAAGAAAGCAGGCTATTGCAATGATTATTTTAGTAGCGCATAGCTATGATGCTAAGTAGCCAGATAAAAATAATTTTGTTAAATTAATACTATGATGGCAATTTTGTGCCAAAAAAAAGGAAAAAAACGCAGACAAATTCAGACATAGCCTCCAAAAGCCTCAACCTCAAACCCAAAGCAACCATGAGGGCTTACAAGTTGCTCTTCCTGAAAGGAGGCCCAGAGGCTCAGAGCAAATATAAGGAAAGATTGGAAGTCAAAAGGAAATCCAGTCCCTGCTCCCTGACTGATCCCTGACCTTCTTGGTCTGTGCTCATTTCAGTTTTCCCAGATAGACAACCAGCTCTCCTTGGGGCTAGAAAATCACAATCAATGTAACCAAAATATTTGCAAGCTTATCAAAAAGCTTATCAAATTACTTCTTTCTTAAAATTCAACCCAATTCAATAAAAGGTCTCAATGTCAATATATAGAATATATATATATTTATGTAGTGAGACCATATTTTATATACATTAATTAAAAAATATTTTTATTTCAAAACCATAAAAATATAGAAAAGTTTTTTAGAATCAAAGAAATATCACAGTCAGTTCAAAATTAGTTTCCATACTTTGAAGCCCACCCTTCTCACCAATTTTATCTCTTTCACTGGTTGGTGCAGATCTTAGATTAATTTCCAAGGGAAAAAAAGTCTATATATCAGGTACACATGAGGTCCAGAAAGGTGGGCTATGATTAGCATGGGTCAGAAGCTCAAGTAACAAGTCAGAGAATGAAAAATCAGAGTCAAGCGTGATGTGGCTCCTAATATCTTGACACATGCACAATCAAGGAAAATGAGTAGTGAGAACTTTTTTGGCCACCACATTTCAACCAAGGGCTTCCATTCTAGGGCCCATCAAAGCATGGAGTACAGACATCAGTGCCTGATTATCCAAAGAAATGCGAGGGAGGAAAGCACAGTGACACTGAAACAGGGTGACCAGGAAAGACTTTTTGCCTTGACTTAAACACATACAGGTTTGCTTCTCTCTACGAAGCAGGCTACAAGCAGTTCCTTAGCGTTTACCTTTAACTTGAACTAGACACACCTATCTGCCTGCTTCTCTCCCTAGGAAGCAGGCTACAAACTGTTCATTGGCATTTTCACTGTTTACCTTTACCATTGATAAGCAAACATCAGCTACCAGCTTCTCTCAGCTTTCTTCCCCTTTTTCAGACCTAAAAAGAAAAACTTAAAAACATTTTAAACTTTACACTAGTTTGTCTTGGTTTACCCTCTTTTAAACGTCTTCTTTCCACCATCCCCAGCCTTCTCAACCAAATTTCAAGTCAAAGCAAGACTATCAATGTTAGACTATCAGTTCTATCAAAGCGATTTCCTAATTACTACAAAAAGAAACATGTAAGCAAAACTCAGATTACTTTACCATTGTCCAAAACCTTTCTCAACATTGTCCAGAGTCCTTTCCCAGATTGCCCCAAAATCCTCACTATCTCAGTCCTGATCATCTCACCAATGTCAGTCAATCAGAGTTCCTCTCCATGTGTTTGAAGACATCTTTCTTTGGTGCGCTCCTTTGGCATGCTTCAGCTCCTCCATGCCATCTTCTTCTTGTCCTCCAGGTCTCTGAAGAAACTTCATGGTGCTCAGACCCAGCAAAGTTCACTTTCTTTTCAGGCCTAACTTTTGCACAGCCTCTTCCAGACACAAGTCAAACTCAGCAAAAAAAAAAAAAAACTCCAACATGGAGTTCAAATCTGCAGACTTCTTAACTGCCTTTTTAAGCACATGTGCGGCTAGCCCAGGTCAGTCAGAGGCTGTCCCAGGTCTTGGCCACACATGGCCAAGCTCACATGGTTCACATCTCCATCTTACAAAATGTCCGATCCCAAATCAGAATTCAAATCTCTCTCCTCCATGAATCTCTCTATCTGACCTCCAAATCAGATTCTCTCTCTTTGTTTCCATACCCTGATTTCCCACCTTCCAGGAACCACACCTGAAATGAAAGTGGGTGACCTGAAGAAGACTTTTTAACTTCACTTTAAACACATACAGGCCTGCTTCTCTCTCTAGAGCAGGCTACTAGCAGTTTTTTAGCAATTTATCTTTAACTTTAACTGGATACACCTATCTGCCTGCTTCTCTCTACGAAGCAGGCTGCAAACAGTTAATTAGCATTTACACTACTCACCTGCTTACTATTGATATATAAACATCAGCTACTCACTTCTCTCTGTTTTTTTTTTTCTCTTTTAGACCTAAAAAGAAAAACTTTAAAACACAGTTTAAACTTTACACTCGTGGGTTCTTTTTACCATCCCCATCCTTTTTAGCCAAAATACTAAATCAATGCAAGACAATCAGTGCAGACTAATTTATTTTTAACAAAGTGATTTTTAATTATCTTAATAACTACACAAGAAACATGTAAGACTCAGATTACTTTAACATTGTCCAAAACCTTTCCCAGCATTGTCTAAAGTCCTTTCCCAGATTGTCCAAAAATCCTCAGTCTCTCAGTCCTGATCATCTCACCAATGTCAACCAGTCAAAGTTCCTCTGCACATGTTTAAAGACATCTTTCTTTGGGGCGCTTTTCTGGCGTGCTCTTCCTTGTCTTTTACGCTGCCTTCTCCTTGTCTTGAGGTAGCAGGAACTTTATGGTACCAGACCCAGTCAAGTTCACTTTCTTCTCAGGCCTAACTTTTACACAGCCTCTTTCAAACACAAATCAAACTCAGCAAAATAAACTCCAACCCAGAGTTCAAATCTGCAAACATCTTAAATGCCATTTAGCACACATGCTGCCAGCCTGGGTCAGCCAAGGGTTGCAGGCCCCCGGTGGCCACATGACCAAGTTCACATGGCTCACATCTTGAATCCCTCTATCCAATCTCCATATTGCCTCTAAAAAAATTCAAATCCAAATCCTTCTCTTTGTTTTCACACCCTTTATATATCCTAATTTCCCACCTTTCAAAAAACCTGTTTTACCTTAACCATTTCACTTCTTTCTTCTCCCTGACTCTCCCTAAAAAAAAAATTTCAACTAAAGTCATTCTCACATTTTAGCATCTGTACTTAAAATCTACAATCTTAAACAATCTTAAACAAAACAATCTTAAACAAAAAACAATGGGAACCAGAACCAGTTCACTTCTTCCTCTTCCTTGCATCTTTCTGAAAGGAAATTCTAATTAAGGTCATTCTCACATTTTAGCATATCTTTCCTTGAAATCTGCAATCTTAAACAGGAGACAATGAGGGAGGGTAGCATCCTTTATCAACATAGCAAGTAAAACAACTTGGAATAAGATATGAGGTCTAAGAAAAATATGAGTGTAATATAAAAAGAAAGCGGATGACCAAAAAAAGCGAGAACAGAGGTATTACAATCCCTGACTTCAAATTCTACTATGAAGTCATAATAAT
>PVHY01001317.1:127732-164913 GCA_004024945.1 Uropsilus gracilis
AAAAAAAAAAAAAAAAAAAAAAAAAAAAGAACCAAGACAACTCCCTCACATCATCACACCATATAAAAAAAATCCAAATCAAAATGGATAAATGACTTGGATGTAAGACCTAAAACCATAAATTGCATAGAGGAAAATTTGGGGAAAACACTCCAAGACTTATAGTTGACAAACCCCTTTCAGGACACATCTATACACACACACACACACACACACACACACAATAAGAAGGAAAATATAAACAGGGATTACCTCCAATTAAAAAGCTTCTGTAAAGCAAAACAGATAATAAACAAAAGAAAAAAAAAGGAAACGCAGCCAAGTGGGAGAAAATGTTTGCCATCCATGCAAGTGATAAGGGTCTGATAACAGATATCCACAAAGAACTCACACAACTTGACAAAAAGCCCACTCAAAAAATGGGAAGAACAACTGAAAAGACACTTCTCCAAAGAGTAAATACAAATGACCAAAAAGCATATGGAAAAATACTTAATATCACTAATAATCAGTGAAATGAAAATCAAAACCACAATGATATACCATCTCACACCAGTCAGATATGGTCCATATCAAAAAAGTGGATAACAAGTGTTGGCATGTATGTGGAGAGAAAGGAACGCTCTTACACTGCTGTTAGTTAGGATTGCAAATTGGTCCAGCCACTATGGAAAGTTGTGCAGAGAACTCTCAAACTACTGAAAATGGAACTGCCATTTGATCCAGCAATCCCACTGCTGCAAATCTAACCAGAGAATGGCTGAAAAAAGATGTGGTATGGAATACTATGCTTCAGTCAAAACCAAAAATATGAGGCATTTGTGATAACATGGATGAACCTAAGAGGGAACCATATTAGCAGAAATAAGTAAAAAAGGAAAAGACTGAAACCACATGATCTCACCTATAGATGGGATATAGGAATAGCAAACAAAAGGCCAGAAAAAAAGTCAAAATAAGCTGACAGCGGAGCTGGGACAGGCAGTGAGGGGGTGGAGGAAGGGTGAAATCTGGGACGGGAGGAGCACAAGAAGATTGAGATGAACTTTTATTCTTAATAGATTAATAGGGTAGAGGGAGAACCCTGGAGAATGCAATGATGTAAAATATAAGTACATATGTAAAAAAATAATAAAAAATAAAAACAGAGAGAAAGGGGAGGTTCTAGAAGGTAGAGGTGGGCAGGGGAGATAAACTAGAAAAGACTGGGGAAAAGAAGAAGCAGAGAGATGAAGAAAGACTAGAAAAGGTACATTGAGCAGAGCATGTAAAGAAGTTACACTTGAAGAAAGACTAGATGAGGCACATTGAGCAGAGCATGTGAAGAAGTTACACTTGCTTTTCAATTGAGAACTTTGACCATGAACTTGGGGGACATGGAAGGAGAAACCTGAAAGAGACTTGGTGAGAGATCTTGTGGAATAGGACAAAGACAGCCTTTATCTTGACTTGTATTTTGATTTTGCTCTTTTCCTTCCAGATTTGCCTGCCTGCTTCAGCCCCCTTTTTGTGGGTCACCACCAGAAGGTGCCTTAGCTTTGTGGCAACCATTTGGGCTTCAGTGGCCCTGCTTCGAGCCAACCCTGTTTGGCTGGACATTTATTTTCTCTTCTCTCCCTTATACACTAATTGTATTTAAGTTCTTTTGTATTGAAAATCTTACATGCGAGCATGTTTTGCTTTTATGTTTTAGATGGCAGAACCCATTTAGAGCAGGCAGGTTTGGGGATCCCGGGGTATCCCTCATTCTGTTCACTAACAGGACTAATTGATTTAGCATTGATGACATAGTCAAGTTTAGTCCTTGGATTCATTAAAATTTAAACTAAGAGACCTTAGAATATTAAAAGTTTATTTCAGCAAAAATTGATTTGAACTTGGCAGCACAGAATTGGAAATGGTTAGGGACACTCCATCAATATAAGTTGGGGAGAGACTTACATAGAGAAAAGGTGGATGCAAAACCAGGAAATGACTTGTTGGCTAGCACATACAGCTTAGTTGATTGCCTGTGGCTGGCTGTCCTTAGTATTTTGAACTCATAACCCTGAGGAATTTACAAACTCAAATTTTGGTTTGCTTGCATTTGTTTCTAAGGTAGTTGAACCATCTCAGTCTAATGACCACCCACAGTTAATTAATTTAATGGGCCCTTAAGAAGTTCAGAGCAACAATTTGAGAAGGATTTGGTAGTCAGGCATATAACAGCAGGACTAGGATTAGGACTAGCTAACATAGGGAGAAGATGTCCTTTAGATACAGGGTATCAGAGGCAGTCCCGCCAGAAAACAGGATGGTGAAGGCTGCATTAGGATGAGTTTAGCACCACCCTGTCCTGGAGCCATTCCATTTTCTGCCCATTCACTGGAATGTCTACCCATCTAGAAACATCTCAATGATTGTTTCTTCCCTGCATGAATTATTATATTAGCTATATTCTGAATACTTCCATTTAAGGTTTGCCCCTACAAGTCATCTGAAAGTCTAAATAAATCTTTATAGAAAGACAAAAGACTTCAAGATCAGGAAAAAAGGTAAATTCTCTCTCAGTTTATAGTGTCTGTCCCATGGATGAGTCTTCACAACATCATCTTTTATGAGATGTTTTTCTTATGTTATGCAAATGACTCAATACCATGCTAGCACTTGGATCTGAATCTCATCAGTACCCAAACAAACCTATGAAAATCTCATTCTGAAATGAGAGAATGAAATGGTATACCAATGAGCTAGTATAAACATTCATCTTAAAAATGCTATCCCAAGAACCAGATGCCTACATTTACAAATCAAATACCAATGAATGTTTAATACCTAAAATGAAAATGATGCTCTCTATAGGTACATCTCATGAACATGCTGAGAATAGTGTATGAAAATATGTGTAATATATATCACAGCAGAAGCATATGCGGGTTAGCCTAAGGAATGCAGTGAAGGATAAACCCAACCCAGGAAACCCAGGCAGGAAATCACAGAAGTTTTCACAACATGGGTGACCTTTGAAGTCTGTCTTGAGAAATGGTTAGAAATTAGTCATGGTAAGCTTCTAGGCAGTGGAAACAATGCTAGCAGAATAGGGAGAATATATACAAGAGTGAGTATATATGTGTGTGTGTGCGTGCATGCCTGTGTATACTTAAGAATCTCAATTTCTACTTTCCTTCTACAGTGCAATGATTTTGTAAATTACCTGCTACAAATCAGTACAATGTCAACATGTTCTCTGTATCAGGTATCTTAAGTTCTACCCACCGGTTATAGAATTAAAGTCTTTGTTCCCCTGTAAAGGAATGCCAGGTACCTATATTAGATGTTTATTATCTTTTGTGGGCAGTGTTATAATAATCTTTAGTGAGTAACCTTCTCTATGCACAACCAGGCCAAACCATTAGTTTTGGCAATATTACAAGCTCCCAAGATGGCACACAGCTAGGTGTCTGCTTCCTGCAGAAGTGAAAGCATCCAGTACTCAGCGACCATGTGGCTTCTCTCCTGCCTTGGCCAGGCTCCAGGCTATTTCCCTCTGCGAAGCTTGCTGCTCCTGATATAACTGGGTCATGCCACAACCACAATGTGATACTTCTGGGGAACAAGCCAATTTCCTTCCTTCCCCTATCCACTCACTGTTCCATGGGTCAATCTGCACTGTAACAAAGGGCCCTGGTGATGGGAAGAAACACCACCATGGATCCCAATTTCTACCCCTTCCAGGGACCCATGACCCCCAGCTCCATAGGGTCATTTTCTTTGGCTACATTTTCCCCCCATGAAATAGTATCACCCTCTAAGTGTGTGCAAGGCAACATTTACAACTTGTGTTAGTAGTGGTGCACAGTAGAGAATGGCTGTGGATTTGGGAGGTGCGAGCTCTAACCCTGTGAGTGGGCTGATCAACTATGTCATTTTGGAAAAGCCACTAGTGCTGCCCCAGGCTTTCTCATCAGGAAATCAAGCATGCCTGCTCTTCCTACACTGCAAGGGTCACCTGCTATCAGAGAGATGGAAGCATTTCAAAAACTTTAAACTACTAAATGGTGTCGGATAAAGTCAGGAAAGAGTTCATGCAGAACGTTTGTTGAGACCACTGTGAGCAAGAAGTTTATTTTCTAATGTAGGTGGGTCAATTGCAGTTGTCACACTTTTCCATCCATACAAGATATGCTGCCTAATTTAGAAGGAAGTCTGGGATCAGAGAAGTTAAGTTCATGTCACTGAATACTAAATATTCATTGAGAACCTATCATGCACAATATGCCATGCTATCTGTTATCATTTCAGTGATTTGTCCAAGGTTGGAGCGCTGGTTAGTGGAGGGCAAAATTAGCTGCCCTCATTCCCAAGTGTCTTATCCATCATTCCACTTCATCCTATGTTCTAAAACCAACCACTTCCAAGTGGGCAAATAGCAGAATTTATCTGCTTTAGGTTCACAACTGTTTCATTTGAAGCTCTACATAAAATATATCAATTTTTCCAGAAATATTTCACAGGACTCTTTCAATGCAGGGGAAGAAAAAAAAAATACCTATTAGTAACACCAGAACTTTTCCAAAGAGGGGGAAAAAAATCTCAGCAATATAATCGGTTGCCCAAGAAAAATCAGTAGGAGCCAGGGCTGCATGAAATGCCAAAACAACCAACCCATAAATAATTCTACAATTATTGGCAGACTGAAACTCACCGGCTGCCATCCTAAAAGGAAAAGAAATCAGACCAGAGGTCCAGCAATGTGAACCAAACATTCATCAGATACTCCAGCCTTAATTAGAACTCACGGCTGCCTGTTGTTGGACAGTCTCTTTAAGTTATATCCACCCAGGTGTGGGCCTAGCCCCACAGAAATAAAGAATGCAAAAGAAATTTGGCTCTTGTCACAGAGAACGTCATGCTGATTTATCAACCTGAAATATAGGCTAATCTGCATAAAAATGGAGTCTTGCAAACTGACTGGGATTAATAGGTTCCAGCTTTAATTCCTTCTGGTGGTCTCATTTAAATAGGCCATTCATCACCATGACCTCTTTTGATAATAGCCTTACTGTAATATTTAATTTTACATTAATTTTGTTGTAACTTAGCCAATATTCATTTGCAGAATAATCACCAAGGAATTAGTTCTGCCCTCACCCCACCAATGTTCTCTTAGGTGCCAAAATAATTGAAGATGGACAATTTCCTTATTTGCCACAATATATTGTTCAAGAATCATGCATGTTTGGGTAGCATAGGGTATATGAAAAGGGGATATTAACACAGAATTTTTATCCAAACTATAAGATAAGGAATTTATTTTTTGAGTCAATTCAGACAGAAATTAAGGATCAATGGCAAAAATTCAGATTAACAGGTCTATTGATACATACTATTTAATTTTACTTGTACAAGTCTCTGGCAAAGTCATCTATGTTACTATTGCTTCTCGGCCAGAATGTGTTTGGTCCACAGGGACATTGTGGACGCTAATAAATTCAGTCCAGTTTATTACAATGCAATGTGTTCCAGGAGCAAGTTCTATGCACCCTCTGTGAGCTATGAGTTTAACATACAGCTGTCCTCAGAAGCCTATAATGGAGAGTTTAGGCTACATCTTAGTTATGGCAAAACTAAAATCCATGTCTCTACCCACTTGGCTAGGGTTGGGATAAAAACATTCCATGACCATTTCACTCCTCTCTAAAGCAGTCACTAGAACAGAGAAGGGAGAGAGGCAGGTGCAAGAGAAACCAGTGTGTATGTGTGTTTGTGTGTGTTCTCACATTCCTCAATAGATAGAGAATCCAGAGCATTATATCTGAAAAACAGAAAAATTAAGATTATCTGGTCCTCCAGACAAGAATAACTTAGAGATGGATGAGATTTTTTTCCTCCCACTTCTGTTAGACAGACCTCAGGAGACTTGGCAATTGACACCTGGCAGTTACCTAAAGACTCTGGATCTGCTGTCAGGAGCCTTCTGTGCAATAGCAGCTGGTAAGATGATCTTAGCATTTATTTCAAAGAGAAAGGAAACTCAGTATTATTCTACACTGTGTTCTTTCCCCTCTTTCTATATTAACTACATCTCTTCAGGTAATAGGAAATTACTAATAGAATTACTTTCTTTTGGAGTTATATTAAAGATAACCACATCAAACCCATAAACAAGTAACCTGCTGATAAGTTTCAGATAGAATAGAATAAGCCACCTGGGTAGGTTATCTGGGAACCAGTTTATATGGAACATTGCAACGAGTCCCACTTTCAACTATTTGAATAGCACCATTTCAAAGAAGACATTAGCCTTTTAAGGGTCACTGTATCTCTTAATCTAGTCTTAATACAGAATGATATAAAAGATAGATAGCCCTTATGGCCCAATAGTCAAAGACAACAAGGAGCCTTCTCTGAGGTCAGCAAGCTATTGGAGTTATGCTGAGATACCTGAAAGATCAGAAGAGAGCTGATCAAGTTGAGAACTGACTCCTATCCTAAATAATCATGTAATAATTTTCTTTCTTCAAAGATATTTCTAAGAGCATTTCCACATCTTTAGTCTCTGATAATGACCTTATTTCACTGGAAAAAGAAAAACTTTAAGCCATCAGAAAAGAACTTGTACCACCACATCTACAAACTTGCCCATCTTTGGCCCTGTGATGGCCTTAAAGAAACAATGTTATTTATCCAAGCCCATGCTTTCTATCTTAAGCCAACTCAGAGGTTCCAAGTCTTAGCTCTTTAAATTGCCTCCTCCTTCTACTGTATCTGCAGAATTTCCTCCACTTCTGGCTCATCACCCATCAGTGATCACATATGACATCACCTTAAAACCTTCTCTATATTACCCAGCCCTCTTGGAATGCCTTCTGCATAGTGGAACACCTTGAAACAACTATCTATGGTCTGTTTTCACTTCCTTTTGGTCTTCCTCCTGAGCCACCCTCAGTGAGAATTTCATCCTTACACTATCCAGAAATAGAAACTGTCAAGCTCACCAATGATCTTTGTGTTGCCAATTTTCACCTTCACTTCTCAGTTCTTAACTTAGGTAACTCCTCTGCAGCATTTGCCAGAGACTCATTCCTTCTTTCTGAAAACCTCTTCACTTGGTTTCTAAGACATTTCTCTTACAGTTTAACTCATACTGGGATTGTATTGGCTGCTCCTTCTCAATTCCTCTGTTGGTTTCTCTTCATTTTCCCAACCTCTAAATATAGCCCAAATCTTGGACTTCTTCCTTCTCCACTTACACTGTCTAGGTAACACGATCCAACTCAATGGCTTACTATACAGCAAATACGAAACTCTCAGATGCTCAGTAATAACAGTTAATCTCTTTTCTTGAAATCTCTCCTCAAATATTATATTAACAAAAAAGTCTCCTCTGAAACTAAAATAAAAAAAATATCATCTGCCCATCATTGCCTGCCCTTCTTATTCCCCATACTTTCTGAAGCCTACGTTCATATATCAAATTGCTCACTGGACATAACCTGATTACCCAACAGACACTTTTACCATAACATGTATAATCCAAACACTTGACATCCTCCACTAAGTCTACTTTTAGTCAGTCTTGAGTTTGTCAGTCAAAGGCAACCCTATCCTTTGTCATTTTCTTAGTTCAAGATATTTTAATCATCTTCAGTTCCCAACTTTCTCTTATACCCAATCAGTCAATTCTTTGACCTTAACTCCAAAACACACCCAGAGTCTTACCCTATGTCAATTTCAGCCACCTCATTAAGGCAATAATTCCCTAACTAGTCCCTTCATTTCCAAAATCGCCCTTCACTATCTGCTAATTGTACTGTAGTCGGAGTTATAATGTTCTCTCAAGATCATGTCAACCCTCTACTCAAAATCAGTCAATGATTCTTCACATCACTCGAGAACAATGTCAAAGTTCTTACAATACCCTCTTAGGACCCTCATGGTTTTCCCATATAGTTCTGTAAGTGTTCAGACATTTGCAACAGATTGTCCTCAGCTAAGCAGATAGCATCAATGGAGCTGTAAGAGAAGGATATGGGAGGAAAGTCATAGTCGTTGAACTACACATAGATTGTCTCTGCTCTCAAAAGAAAATACAACCAATTTTAAAGATATCCCAAAATGGTAAATTATTTCTGGAAAACTTAATTCTGGAAAACAAACTGCAGATCAGTAAAGATCTAAACCTTCCATCGATACATGACTTATTTATAAGAATGTTGCCATACACATAATGTTCACATTTATAGTGGTTATGAACTAGATTCTTTATTATCTCTACAAAATGTCATTTCTCCCACCCCTTTATTCTTTACATGGCATTTCAATCCAATAGCTCATTGAATGGTACATTTTCTGTTAGAGAAACCCACTATGCTCCATGTCATCCTTTTCTTTTTAACCATCATGGCAAATACCATATTAATGTTACAGTAATTTTTTCTTTCATTCAATTCCATTTACTATGTGGTCATCCAAATTCAAATCTTCATCATTCCAAGCTTCATTATTTCAGTCCTATGTCATTTGATTGCAAAATCCTCCACCTCCTCTCCCTTCAGTCCATCCTATGTAGCACCACACATGAATTTTCTTTTGATACCACTTTATAAATGCCATTTCATTTTCTCTATCCTATTTTACCCACTTTACCCGACTACAATGTCTGTGTTTATTCACTTAGTTTACTGCTAGAGAACAATTTATTTCTTTCCATCACCCTCTCCTCAGAGTATGCCAAGACTTTTCACTCATTCAGACACGTGTCCCTTGACTCAAGCTATGTTGCAGTCTTTTTATTCATTTCACCCTTGACCAGTGCAATCTCAGTAGCCCCCCATTAGCAGCTAAGTTTTTACATCTAGATCACAAGATGCTCTGGACCTTCTGTTCAGTTACAAGTCTAGAGCAGCATTTCTAAAGTTTTTTCAGTTGTAAATTAATTCTTGAGCTATTCCCAAGACCCTCCTATACCCATCCCCATAGACCACATGTAGTTAAAGATGGGGTTGAGAAATATTGGTTCAGCCAAATTTAACAGCTATCTGCATATTTCTGTAGAATCAAACACCCCTTTATACAGTCTATGTTTTAATACTGTGACATGCTTGCATGTAAAATACAGAGACCATGCAGGAATTCCTAACTTGACGACAATTCATATACCTCAGATCTAGAAATGTGGTCTCTGTCTCAATATTTTGGATGCATTTGAGTCCCAAAATGCATCCTCAATTATTTGGAACTGAACCGCAGGCCTTATTCTTATATCTCCTTCCAAGAACACGAGTTCTGTTGGTAACACCAGGCTTCTGGGAGGAGTCCATACAATACGCTCCTCAGAGTCCCTTGTTCTCACCATTCATCTAGAGAGACTATTATGATACCTTTTAGAATTTATTTCTTCAAATCCCTTAGATATCACCTACTTCACTATTATTACATTTTGACAAACCCCAACCATTCAGTAAAAATGTGTGGTACTGACTGCAGACATAACTGAGTCTTTTAAAATAGATACGTAGCCATCTCTATCATAAGAAAATCATACCCACTAATGAAAGGCCATATACAAAGTTAGCTCATTAACAACCCCAAAGAACTGGAAAATATATGTTATCTCTTCCAGGTTTGACAAGGGGATTCTGTGAATTTTCAGTTGTCCAGGACCAACCACCAATGACACATTATCAGCTATGTTTGCAACTTGGGAACTTGGCAGTTACGAAAATAATTTCAAGGATTAGGTGGTTCTATCTCTTCTAGGGCATTTGACACCATAAATATTTACACTAAAGCATTAACAGTATGAAAAAATAAAGGAAAAGTCTTTGGTAGAATTGTAAATCCAAAGCAAATCAAGGTGTTCCATTTAAAAGAAAAAAGAAAATATCAACCAAGACACAGTTGCCCACTGAGGTTTTGGCTTATAGGCAGGAAGAATGAGAGAGAAGAACCTTTAAAATAGAAAATAAATGAGTATACAGGCTCTCAGAATGGAGACCAGAGATGAGGATGCATATCAGGAAAAATAAAGTTGGGAAAGCATAATGCAGTCAGATTATGGAGGCAGGTAATGTTGATTCTAATTTCCTTATCTTTTTGTTCTTAAAAACTCCATTTTCTCAGGAAATAAATTCTGTCACTGTAGGTAGCATTTTTCTGCCTGACCTGAGCTCTTTTGCAAGCCTGTGTACATACAACCAGCTCTTCACATCCATAGCATTTAACTTTAATGCCACTGCCCCTGAGGAGGGGCTGGACATATTTTGGCCTGAAGAACTAGTTGTTTGGCAGCATATCAGCGGGTGACCTTTCCTATTGATATGGTCTTCAGGCTGCATGGCCACATGGACAGGAATAAATTTCTTCCGGAGGAGGCCTCAGAAGGGGGATGGGAAGCCACATACCATTCAGATTTATAGAGAAGGACTGCCCATGGCAAGACAAGCAGAAACCATAATTCCAGACCCAAGAATGCATCCTTTCCTCTTTGAAAATTACAAAGACTTATATTTCATTGTCTCCCCATTTGGGAGCAAGTCTTTGGATTTGTGATTTCTTCAAAAATCGACATCAGATCCAGGTATGTGAACTTCCTACACTGCTCTCTGCTCTGCTCTGCATCCTTTTCTGGCATGTAACCCCAAGGATGTCCTGTCTACAAAGCTCTATGGCCAATCTATAGTGAAACTGGAATTCAGAAAAATTCTCACCCTGCAATTCTCTCAGCTTTTCACAATAATTTAATGTAATTTCACCTAAATCTGAACTAAATTAAAATTTGCCCTGCTGTTTAATTGTAACTTTGAGAAAAATGCTATTTGGGGAATACAATAAAGTATAAGGTTTAAAAAAGACTGTAAATCCATGAATTTTAATGCTCTTAAGATGCATAATTTGTATCTGATAAAAAACAAGTTTAAGAAGCTATTATTCAAAGATAGACTCCAAAGAGATTATAAAAAATGGTATTTTAAATAATCCACTAAATGACAATATAATCAAAGAAAACATTTTTCTCAATATGTCAGGGATATATAACCATATTATTAAATTATATCACCAATCCTCCTCATAATCCAATCGGAAACACAGTTCAATAATCCCCATTTTAGAAGTGAAGAAACCAAGGTTCTGAGAAGTTAAACACTACTTAGCAATGGAATCTTCTGTGAATATAAGATATGTGACTGATGAAGAAAACTTGAAAAAAAATCAGTAGGATATGATGAGATTGGACAAGAAAATAACTAGTTAAAATAATCCAGAAGTTTGAATGACTGGGTATATGACTATGTTACTAGTCAGAAGGAGAAAAATTTAAGTGAACTAAGTTTATATGTCCAAAAAAAGGGTGTGTGGGGGGAAATTAAAAAGTAGACAAAGGGGGATACAGAATTATATGATGTAAAAGATATTTTGACTGGGAAAAATTATGTATTATGTAATACAAATATCTTCATCTTTAGAACAGGAAACATAAAGATAAGAAAAATAAAAGGAATAGGTCATGATCATTCATACCCTATCTTGAGTTCCCATCAGTTAGATATAGGCAAATTGCTGAAGATGTATTAAAAAGAATTTTCATTGATATTCTTTCAGAAAACGTCACTGAGAATGAGAAAATACTGGTTTTTTTTATTTACCAGGTGATTGCATTCATCTTCTATACCAACAAATTTTAGAAAGTGTAGTTTTAACTATAAATAGTAGAAAGGAGATACCTGATCCTTTAGGGTACATTATACTATTCCTTCAGGAAAGGAAACAAGTACTTTTGATATACCCTTGAGAACGGCTTTCTTACCTTACGATTTTTCCCAGTGCTTTAATAGTATGCACCTACTTTTGAGATAAATATCACCTCGAACTAAGGTAAAATGTTGAAGAATTTGAAGTCTAATCTGAAAATTCTTGCATTCAATGCTAGTCTGCTTGTTTTATAGACTTATTTCCTGTTCAAAGCAATAGACTCCAGAAAAATAAAATGTTTTCATTCCTCTTTTATTTACAGCAGAGTCTATCCAAGAAAAGGAAACATAGTAAGGGCTCAAAATATTTATTGAGATGACTTGTTGCAGCATGATTCGATGTTACAAAACAAACTGTGCAGAAGCATTCTGTCAATAAAAAAAGGAAGATATTTCCAACAGTGACAGTGACAGTTCTACATTATTTTAATGCTTTGTTTTTTAATTATACAGTCTTAAAAAGATATACACTTTTTAAGTGTGTATATGTAGGACTCATTCAGGAATACATAGTTGGTGATTTTGGTGTTATGATCACATTTCATTAAGGAATTCTCATAGCCAAACAGCACTTCCACTTTTCTCTCCTTTAGAGAGCAGCTCTGTGCCTATGCTTTTCTCCCCCATTGTTTATTATAATAAGCTTCCATAAAATACTAAGTGCTGACATTCCAAGCTGCAGTTTCATTCACTCTTAAATGTGAGTGACATTTGGCCTAGAATATGACTCAGCTGGACAACTGTCACAGCGCTCCCCATAAATTTGGATTTTCCTTGAAGGAGTACTTTTGGAGTGTGGGAAGTGGAGAGTGGGCAGAGTACGCACACAAGGCTAGCTCCTGCCAGGAGCCTGTTTTGGGATCATTTCTGTCTAAATAAAGGTATCTTAGGAGCTCAGGAAACCAAAAGTTCCCCATTTTCACAGGGTCTCTTGTCTTCTGTGAAATTAACAGGCAACCTGACAAAATACACATAAAATAATACATATTCACCTAAAAGTTTCCTGAATGGCATTATTTTCTCATTCTTGCTTTTTAGAGACATAAAAACTCAGACATAAAAACTTCTTTGTCGCAACAGAGGGTTTCACAAGGATATAGTGAAAAAGATTTGACAATAGAAAGCATTCTGGTTGGTTACTATCTCCACATGAAGTTATTTGGCATGACCAAGGATGAAATAAAAATTTCCTCCAAATGAATACCTAGAATTTCTTATCTTTTTTTTTTTTTCAATCATATTATACCTTTGACCTCCTAGACCGGTCTCAAATATACAGCATCAAAGTTTGCCCAACCAGAGAAGAATCTGCCAGATATCCACAGGTAATTCCATCGTTAGGTAAAAGGTAGCGTTCAGGAATAAATTGGTATTCAAACATTTTATTCCAAAAGGAAGTCATTAGGCATTTCAGAAAGGTAGTGATAAGATTTGGCTTGTATTCTGAGTCACACAGACTTCTCCATGGGGGATAAATTCTAAGGAGTGATGAATAGAACCAAAGAAAGCAGACAAAAGACTACACAATAAGACTGGTGACAGAGCAGTAGACAGCTTCAGAACATTTTGGGGAAGTGGAATTAGATAAGAGGATTGAAGACAGGAGAGGATGACAGAGAGATATAAGGGCCAAGTATAAAAGAGGAGATACAAGAGATAAATTCCAGAGTCAATTCTCTTTCCGGTAGTCTCAGCTGATTCATTATTTTACACAGCATCTCATTTATGCTGACGGATTACTGATGCGGCCGGATGCATCCTGTTCCAGATTGATTTTTAACTTTTACCACAATTTTTTTGATTTACTTGAACCTTCTTGTATTAGGGGGGTATGGGATAAAATAAGAAATTTCTGGTGTTCAATTTACCTATATACATCTAGAAAAGTATACATCTATACTAAATAGATATGGATTTAATAGAAGAAATAAAACACTACCTGTCTGTCTCTACCTGTCTGTCTCTACAAATACTCATACTTTAGGAACTTTGTGGCTAGAAAGGAAATCTATCCTGATGCAAAGTCTGTGCTCTTGCCCTGCACAATGCTACATCCTGGCTAGCAAAATATCTTATTGGAGAGGACAGGAAATTCAAAAGCAAAGGAGGTATTCATCTCTTTCAAGAGTGTAAGACCTTGTAGGGGGAAGGGAAAATTATTGTTTTTACTTATCAGTAAAGACCAGCAAAAGGCAAATAAATAATTTTTCTTACAAGTCCAAAGGCTACATAGAGATCTCTCTCGCTGGAGAGAACAGTAGAGATTTTGCTCAGCAAGATCAATTTAAATTAGTCTTGGAGGTTGAGTAGAATACAGTAGGCAGAGAGAAGTTTGGTGGGCATTTGAAACACTTAAAGAGTGAATACAATAGAAATAAAGTTCTATGTAAGGAGTGCAAAAGAAAGAGGTCTACCACGTATTAGGAGTTAATGGTTTCTCAGACTGTGACAGTCCAAAAATATATTATTCAACTCTTGTAATGCTAAAGTAGGAAAACATAAGTAGCTCTGCTTCATAGACATGAGAATTGCTCTTACCACTGATTTATATGGAGTTTTTGAGCTTTTCCAGGTGCAATGTATAACCTATTAAATAAGCTAAAATAGAATCTCTTGTTTAAATAGTGGTGGAAATCTTTTTATGTGAAACATTTGTAAGGCTATCAATAAATAGGAAGCAGAGATAGATTTCGCTCTGACATTTTTATTTTTAGTGTGTCATTTTTTTATTAAATAATTTATTTATATATAAATATCACATCTTTGTGATCTCCGGGGTTCACCCCTTGATCCTCCCTAACCATTCCCACCCTGTTCCCCCCTCCCCAAGTTGTGTACTTTAATTTGGTGGTTAGCTTGTTTTCACCTTTCTTCACGGCTTTTTGTTTATCTTTCCCAGGTCCCATATAATAGTGAAACCATTTGGTTTCTGTCTTTTTCTTTTTGACTTGTTTCTGCTAACATGCTTTCTTCTAAGGTCATCTATGTTATCATAAAATCATCCAATTTGTTGTTTTTTAATTGACAAGTAATATTCCATTGTGTATACATACCACATCTTTTTCATCCAGTCATCTGTTCTGGAACATTTCGGTTGCTTCCATGTCCTTGCAATTATAAACAGTGCTGCAATAAACAACCAAGCACAGGTGTCCATTTGTACACACATTGAGGTCTCCTTTGGGTAGATTCCCAGAAAACCAATTGCCGGGTCAAGTGGTACCTCCATTTTCATTTGTTTGAGGATCCTCCACACAGTTTTCCATAGTGGCTGGACCAATTTACATTCCCACAGTAGTGCCTATTTTTTGGATGTGGGTCATTCTTACTGGTGTAAGGTGGTATCTCATTGTGGTTTTGATTTGCATTTCCCTGATTGCTAGTGACTTGAACATTTTTCATGTGTCTGTTGGCCATTTGTATTTCCTCTTTGGAGAAGTGTCTTTTTAAGTCTTCTCCCATTTCTTAACTGGGTTTTTCACTTTGTTTTTGTTAAGTTATATGAGTTCTTTGTGTATCTTTGTTATTAGGGACTTGTATGGAGGGCAAAATTTTTTCCCACTCAGCTGGATTTCTTTTTGCTTTCTCTGTTGTCTCTTTTGCAGTACAGAAGCTTTTTAATTGTTTGTAGTACTAGCTGTTTATGTTTTCCTTCATTTTTGAACCTGCTATAGATGTATCCAGAAATTAATTTCTTGATTGTAACTCATGGAGGGTTTTGCCCACGTTTTCCTTTATGTATATTATGTTTTCCAGTCTTACATGCAAGTTTTTTATCCATTTTGAGTTGATTTTGAGTTGAAGAATTTGGTGACAGGTGGACATTTCTTAGCACAGCAATAGCTGCTGAAAACTTTTAGGTTTCGTTTGCTTTGTTACACACTTTGTTAGAATTTGTTTGTGTTGAACAGCAATTTCTAGAATAATGGAGCAGATTACTCAAGTTATTATTTTGGAGTACTGAGTTATGGAAAATTCTGACAAGTTTGTTTCACTTGCCCGATGATTTTATAGACCCCCCTTCTTAGAACTGATATTATAGCAACATTAAAAATTCAGAACTGATATTATAGACATATTAAAAGATCAGTGATTCACAGGTTTCTCAACATAGGGCTCAGAAGCTAGTCTTGCAAAAAATAAGTCATTATTAACTCTATTCATTACTTTTTGGGAAAGAGGATTATTATAACTTAACATTTTTTTAATTTTTCAACATTTTTTATATAGGGGAACTACACCTTTTATTTGATCCCAAGTAAATTTTACCAATTCTACTATTCCCAAATCTTTATGGTATTGAGGAAATAAGTGACTCTAAGTTTTGAATCCTTTTGCTCAAAGCAGTTTTCAGCATAGATGGGAAGAAACATATCCCGAGTTTAGGAATGAACTAACACAATATTCATAACTGGCTTTCTTAGAATTCTTTACAGCATAAGAAGCGATTGCACTGCTATTACATCAATGGACAGTTATAGAACTCAATGTGACCATCGGTGGGGTGATGTCATCATTCCTCTTGGAGACACTAGAACACAGAAGTGCAGACAAGTTGACTGACTTCCCCAAGTCAATAGATAGTTAGAATAAATTAAGGACAAGAAACATAAGAGCAGAGTAAGGTCCCTCTTCCAAATTTATCAGACAATACCTGAGCAGGGCAGAGCAATATCTGCAGGTAAAATTAACAGGGAGAAGTTTCAAAGTGGATGTAGAATTTGAACTGAGTTGCTAAGGTAGGTAACACTGGGGGCCTAAAGAGGGCTAGGAGATAAAGAAATGTCTACTGTTCTCTTCAGTGATCTGGTGAGGGAAACACTCTATGAAACAGTAAAGAACACACTCATAGGTAGATGAAACTATGTTTACTTTCTCATTTTTCCCTTATAGAATACATTCTTTTGACAATCATAATGTTTTGGAGAAGAAGAAAGGAAGGCTTTAAAGAGAAGAGGAAAAAAAAAAAACAGCAGCTACCAATAGCTTCTGTTTTCTCAAGTTAACAAATTGCACTAAAGGTGTCTTAAGTTGGGTATTATTTCCATGGGCTCTGGCCCTCAAGTAAAGCTAAAGAATGATCTTGAATCTTATCCTTTTCATCAGAATACTGACAAGTCTGTATGTGCAACACATTCTGCTAAATTACTGCTGGGCTTTTTCTCTAACTTGTCTGAGGTCTCCAGGGGAGCCATGCTCTGCTGACCTTACCACCAGCCAGGGCACAGCTAGGGAATAGAAGGCAGCAGCTGGAGGAACTTTCTGGATCAGCCTTCCTCAAGCAAATGTGTGGCTGATTGCATCTGACAACATCCCATCAGGACAGTGTGTATTCACTTGTGTCTCACACCCTGTCAGCCTACAGAATACCAAGGTCCCCCAGGTTCCAGCAAAAGGGGAAGCAGGTTCACGCTGGGCTGAATAAAGAAGGAAAAAGAAGAGACAGTTGTCAACATTAGTGAAAAATTAAGATCTGGGCCATTGATTCAGAGGTCTCTAATGCTCTGTAGAGTTCTACCTAAGTGAAAGGAGGAAATCAGAGAAACACACTACTAACATAATAGCTGTCAAAAATGTTCAAATAATTTTCCGAAAGTCATGGGGTGAGCAAGCAGGGAATTCTCTTTGGTAGTGTTCAGACAGGACCAGAAGGAACTAAATGTCTCTTATAAAAAAACTAAAATAAGGACATATCAGTAACAATTCATAAGTGTAAAGCAAGATTACAGGTATTGTGCCTATTATAAAGAGATGCAAAGAGGATCATACAGGTATGGACAGCAAATTAGACCAAATTTGGGTTTATAAGCCAAAGGTCCTAGTACAATTCTGACCAGAAAGTGAGATAAAAGTAGGGAGAATTTAGAACTAGTTGTAATAAAGTATACATGCCAATGGTTAAAGCAAAAGTATGGCAAAAACAATATTTGTTAGGCAGAAGGATTCCAAAATGAGTCAAGAATGCCAAAAGATATATAAGGTAGGAAAAAAATTGGAGATTTCCATTGAACAATAAACTGAGTGTGAACTATAATATATAATGATTAAAATAAGAATGATTTTTCCCCACAGTGATGGTTAGCATAATTGGTAAACTTTTTCACATAAAAATGGGATCCCATCCACAAGAGGACTTAGTTATTGTATAATGAAAAACTAGACTTTACAAAGTTTCCTTGGAAGAATTGAGGCAATTAATTCTGAGGAAAGAAGAGTCAGAGAAAAGAAAATATAAGATGTTTTAAAGTATTTGAAGGGCTAATTCATGAAGATAAAAGTTACTATTTTCTATAGTATCAGTCATCATTTGGGTTACATATGCTTAATATGTTATCATATCTTCCTTCAGTTCATAAAACTCCCAATAATATATTTAAATGTGTCATCTGTCACCTCCAAAATCAAAATAGATTCACTAAATACTGTGGTTCTTTCTTCATGAGAAAGGATAACTAAAGCACTGCAACTGGAATATTATAATATAAATTAAATAAACAACAACTTGATGTTGGCAGAAAAAAAACAGGAACAGAGTGATAATGATGATACTAGACTGGCAAATTCTGAAGAGAAAAGTATTCTTATCAGGAAAACAATTGAAATGTAAGGAGCAGTGTAGGATGACAAAGTAGGATGGAGGGAGGGAAATAAACTTCCTGGAAAGTGGGAATGGATAGGAACCTTCCCTAACAGTTTGTAGTATGTGTAAAGGTATCCTTTGAGACTTGTTCATGAAATAAGATCAACATATATGGATATTGTAAATAGCATTGCAATGAATGGAACTAGAGGAAGTTCTGCTAAGTGAAATAAGCCAAGAGGGAGAAAGAAAAATACTGGGTGACTTCAGTCATAAGTATAATCTAGAGAAACAACACAAAGGAACTGACAAAAGTAAACCAAAACCAACTTTAGAAATAGAAGTACAAAATTGAGGCTATGAGGGCAAGAGGGGAGCTTTAGAAACAAAGGGAAGATGAGCGCGAATGGTGATAATAAAGGTATATGGGTGCTCTGGTGATGGAAGTGCTGACACACATCTGAGAAGATATGAAACTCTCTCTTGAATCATATGCAGCACTGAAAGTTGTACTCCCTGCAGACCTTCTCCTGTGCAAAGTTAAAAAGACTATAGGCAAGTGGGAATAATTTAAATGAGTCTTATGTTACCTTGGAAAATCAAAATAGGTCTATTAAACACTGGAGGAAAAGGGATACCTAATGTGCTACAACTTGCATTTCTCTTTGACCTGTACACACTTGCAAGCTCATTAGTTAGACCCCCACATCTTCACCTAGCAGGCATGCAGGCATCTCATTGAACTACTTAGGGTATCCTTACCACCTGATCATCTGATCCCTTCAACCTGATGTCATCAATTTAGCAGACTAGAGAGCTGCCCTTAGCAATAATGTGATGAATAAAGTTCCTGAGGAATAAATTAGAGCATACAGCCATTAACATATCCCAGAACAAGCTGGACATGGTGCACTAATATTCCTGGTGAAAAGAAACTTTCTGATTGTTTTCTATTTATTAGGCTCAGGGAGTTTACTCATGCTAGATCAAGAGCCATAACCTGCCAGTATTCAAGATAACACATCTAGAATAGTAACTGAAACTGAAGCCACAATTTAATTATCTTCAACATAATAATCCACTGTCATTATCTGAGATTCTTTTGTCACTGTACAGATCCCATCAGAAAGTTGGGAAAGGTAAAATACAAATAGCCAAATCTGAATCTTGAAAATCTCTGCAGTTATTTTACATATACAGTATTTCCTTTAGTTTCAAACATTTCTATTTGATGTTTAATGGTGATAACTCAACAGTCAGGAGACAAAATAGGAATCTTACTGCTACTGAATCTGTATTTATCATTCTCATCTCTACATGCACTGCTGACCAGAGTGCTTGTAGACCTGGCAGAGGCATTACCATGTGAGACCAGACCTGAATTCTTTTGATCCGACCTGATACTCAAAAGTCTCAACTTTGATCTCTGGACCACTGGATTGCTCTGAGTTACTAGAGTGAAGTGTTTTCATAGAGTCAATATCCAATCATTTACCCAAAACCTAAATATATCCTAATGGTGTCAAGATGTAATCAAGATTAAATTTGCAAGAGTACCATTTGAATAAGTTTAGCAGAAAGATTTGTTGTTAGTACTTGGAAAGTTACAAACAGGACCCTTTCTTAGGCACATTCAACTATCCCTTCCTTCAAATGGTATAAGGTTAGATTTGCACGTTGGCTGAGGTGTCACAAGTGTTTAGTGTTGATTCAAGTCAGACATCTAGTGATAAATCCATTAGTTCTTTTTGGAGGGGTGTGCAAATCAAGTAGAATTTTAATAGAATGCCCATCTATGTCAGCCCTTGGAAACCCATGATCATTTAGTTAGTTGTTGTGGTCAAAATTTCATAAAGAGCAAATTACTCTGATTACCATTTATGTCCAATTGCCTTCAATGGCAACATGCCAATATTCTTTCTGGACATTAATTACTAACCCTCTATCTCTGCTACTTGGTACCCAGCATTCTCATTAAAATCAGGTAGCAATTCAAGTGATTATATCCTTTCCTTATCCCAAGCCTAGAGAGGTCAAGAAGTATAATATATTCACAATAAATCTTGCTTTACACTTAAAAATCTCTAGTATTGAAATTTAGATAAATATTAAATGTTAAGAAATATCTAATTCCAAACTTAGTCTCTACCTTACAGATCTACAGCTAAATAAGGACAAATGCACATAAGGAACTAATGATCAATACTATGGTAAATTCCAAGGGGAGATGTGCACAATGAAATATGGTAGATATAACCATAATAATAAGATAAAAGCTAAAATGGATTGGGTCCAGCAGCAGCGTTCTATGGCATTTTCATGGGTTTCAGGTTAAGCATCATCTTATGATTAAAATTCAATTAGGTCTTTGAGGTCTGTAATATCCTGCAACACAAGTTTGGTTGATTCAGAAGGAACTTTGACTTCACCTCTTAAACCAGAGGAAGAAACAAAGACTCATAGTTCTAGTCCTTGGCTCTACATTCTCCCTCTAGAACAAAGAGCAATGAAATCACTGCTAAACATGTGCTGGTTCTCCCTTCCTGCAGCTAGGGACATACAATTTTAAAGTTTCTTACTCTATGATTTTAGGTAAGTGTATTTTCCAACAAACAACTTTATTTTAAAAACCTGTACCTGATGGAGTAGGAAAAACTACTGTATTTGTTCCAAATCATTTCATTTCACCCTCCTAAAATTTGATTGATGCCCAAATAAAATAGGCTAATTTTGCCACATACCTGGAATACCATCTGTTGCAAAAAATAATGCTTTGCAGTTTCACTAAACTGTATCCAATGAGCAAAGTAATAGCAGCTCTAAGGTAGTAAGTGGCAATAGCATACATTCAAGGGTGGGGTAGGGTACATCTCCCTGTAAGTGACCTCAGGTAGGACATCTTTTTGTCTCACACAGGCAGTGGCACTTATTGGTATCCTCATTCTTGATCTTCGTTCCCAGTGTGCCATAGAAGTCTAAGACAAAAGAGATCAATTTCTAGCTGCTAAATGAAACAATCCTAACAACCTTTTTGAACCAATGAAGAAATAATATTTCTATGTTGACTTAGATAGGTAGAAAGGGCCCAAGACAGCCACCTTAAGATCATTAATTTTATCACTTGGGATATCCTTGCATGCAGCTGACACTTTTGATCTCCTGACCATGTTTTGTTTTTTCTTTTACCCCAGGGGAGGAAATGGTTCAGCCAAGCTGGAAGTAAGCTTGTCAACAATTTGATTTATGGGCCCCATGTCCCAGTTTCTCTCCCAAAACATTAAACAAATAGGCTTTCTTTCATTCAATCATTACAGTTTTATTCCTTTGAGGTTTGGGGCTTTTAATCCTCAAGACATTGATTAAGCCTCTGTTAGTGGGCACAAGTTATTATCAGTATCCTTCACAGATATTTCTAAGATTGGTCATCAGACAGAAACTTGAGAGGGTAAATCACTGGATGAATATTTGGGTTTTGTTGACTTCTTGATTTCAAAAGGATGCATATATGAATATGGCATGTCAACACTCCCCTGGGGTCTACTTAGTTCCAAAGATTATTTGGAGTAAATTGCCTTGAGCTGCAAGCATTCTAAAGCTATAAAACAGGAATTGAAAAAATCAATGTCTTTCACTTGAGCATGGAGCTTATGGCCTTGGGCTAAGGCAGCCCACTCCAATGAGGGAAACCACTCCTGATGCAGATAGCGAGAGACAGCACTAGGGATTTGGGATAGGCAGTATGGTGACTGGGAATAGTTTCAATTTCAAAGCCCAGGAATGACCTTTCAGAATATTCACCCAGGACACTAGCCTTTTAAAACCCATAATAAAGGCTCCTCAGGTACTGTGTGACACCTTAACATAAAATCCCTGCATTGGGGTCAATCACAGCCCTGGGCCTGAGATTCAGTGTATTGTCTTGAAAGGATGCAAAATTTTCAGAATACATTATAACAAAGTTTGCAAACCCCACAGATATAAATTAGGAAATTTGCTTGATTTACTTGCCCATCACTTAAATCTTTCCTGAGCAGAGTACTGGTGTGGAGCCTACACAGACTGGCTGGTGGGGCTCCAGGGTGGCTCCCTGGAAATGCTCCCCATCTCCTTCCAGGGACATGGAGGAGACTCTTGAAAGAGAAATATGTGGATGAAAGACCCACAGGGAAGTTGACAATGGCAGCATTTATCTTGACTTGTATTTTGATTTTGTTTTTTTCCTTCCAGATTTGCTTTGCCCATTCTGTCCCTTTCTTATGGGTCCCCACCATAAGGTGCCTTAGACAGGTGGCAAGATTTTGGGTCTCAGGGCCTGGCTTTGGGCCAACCCTGGGCATTTACCCATGAAGGGATCTGTAACTTTGTTTCATAGGAAACTATTTTAACAATATTTTTTTTTCTTTTCTTTATTGTATGCTAATTGTATTAAAACCATTTTCCATAGAAGGTCGTATGCTCTGGAGTATGTTTTGTTTTGATGTGGTAGATGGTAGAACCTAAATATTTAGAGCAGGCAGGTTTGGGAGTCCTGGGGTACCCTATCTTCTGCCCACTAACAATACTAATCCTGGTAAAGAAGTTGTGTGTAGCTATATTATAAAATCAAATTCAATAGAACTTCCAAATTAAGGATTATAAAATAAGTGGCTGTATTCTTCTAGTCTAGTGACTAGACAAAAAAGTCTGAAGCAAGTCATATTTATGGCACCTTCCTCCATTATCAACACAAATAAGTAAAGTAATAATACAGATGGAGCCATGAAGCTGCCATCCTTCCTGCAGAGTGAATTACATCTGACGCCAACAGTGAAACCAAATACTTCATCAACAAATGTAACAAATTCGCAGGCTATGCACACTGAAACATCTTTCCCAATATTCTCAAATAATCAATAAGCCTCTAGTAAGAACACACCAAAATACGAACCCTTTGACACCAAACACAAACTGGAAAAATCTTCAAAATATAAAGTTGAAAGGCAATATGTTTTCCTTGCACATGAATTTCTGTTACTAGGCATAATGAGGACACAGACATGGAAACCCTGGCTCCATCTTGTGACTCTATCCTTTCTAGTAGTGCACTGCCTTGTCTATTTTGTCCAAGATCCCGCATAATCTCATCTATATTCCAACCCAGATGAATGGGATGTGAGCGCATAAACACATGAAGGTCATGCCCACTAGCATTTTAAGGAATGACCATGAAATTCAACATATGAATTTGCTCACATCCCACTCACCAAATCTTAGACAGATGGCTGCAATGTAAGCACAAGGAAATCTTGAAATTTTAGTCTTTATTTTGGGCAGCCATATACTGGCTAAAATTTGGAGGTTCTATTTCTAAAATGAAAAAAGTGGAAAGGAGGAGATAATCCTCTCTCCTTCTGGGCAGTTAGACCCTAATATTAAGGTGCTGAGTGAAGAGTGTACATCTTGTGGGTCCTCTGCCTCCTCTCTGCCTACCTGCATGACCTCATACTGCCTCAAACTCTCTGTGCCCTCACACATGCTCCTTAATTTGTTCTCCAAAACTTGTCCATCATGTCCCCTTTTTCTTGGGATTTTTCTTTAATTGGAAAAAAAATTAACTGATTTTGTAATCCTCAGGTCATAGTCTACTTTAATGTTCCTCATCACCCTTTAAACTCTTCATTCCCTCTATTGTTTCACAGAAAATTCTGAATAGCTTCTTTAGCTTATAGTGCCTCTATAGTTTCTTGCAGTGATTCTTTCCACTTATTTTCCATTTATTTCAATTAATGACATCAATTGTGATGACTCGGATTTAATCTCACCTTCTCCAAGTCTCCCTGAACACTTCAGGATCTCACTGACTGCATTTTTCTTTAAACTTCTTGCAGTTCTCATAGCAATTTTAACCCAAAATCTACATATCCACACACTTATTACACAACTGTTACAAAATGTAATGTGTGTGTTTAATATTGCTTCTCAATAATATTATCAATTGAAGCCATTAATCATACTCAGTACAAGCCCCAAACTTCAAACCTCATTACTTGACTCTTTTAAGTATTTGTACAGTGCTTAGTGTATGACTATCATTGTATAATCAACACTAACATCCATGAAATTTTATAAAGAACTTCTGGAGCTGCTGGTATGTTAATGGCATAGACTACAAATGATGATTTCATGGACATATGCCCAAACGCCTCAAGCTGGAAGCATTAAATATGTACCATTGTTTCTACGTCACAGTTATCAACACAAAGTGGTTTAAAAATAATAAAGAGCTACTTAATGTTTTCTAAAACATTAAGATTAAAGGTAAACAGAAATTGTTGCACACAAACTGGAAATAAAGAGAGGTTTCATGTAAGCACTGCCAAGTCAGACTCCTTCCTTCAGTTTAGTTCTAAAGATAAGAAAACATTTGGCAGTACATACTACAGAATGACATAGAAGAGACCATTCCCAGAGGTAATGATGTCCTAGTCTGTGAGTTCTGTTATCTATAATATTAAATCTGAATGCCATTTGAGTCCAACTCTTTCAGAAAATGTTTCTTTAGCAACTCCTTTAATGGTCTTTTATGTCAATACTCTGTAAAGAAATTAATGACTACACACTATGATGTAAATAAATTCTTAACTAACGATAACACTCACACTCATATGCCATGTGTATTGGTAATATATGTTGTAATCAATGAATATCATTTAGCTATGCCATTAACTATTATTTTTCCTCAGACTGGATTAAGAAAAACTCTGGTTCATTTACTGATACAGATGACTTCTCTATCTTTTATCACAGAGTACACATCCCTATTTCTCTTGCTTCAAGGTCATTGCATGATACATGGGGCTCCACCGGACAGACCATTTTACTACAGCAAAACTAATCCCCAAACTTAACACTTCAGATCATCCACTACTATTTCCCACTCCACCTTTTTTTTTTCATCTTCCTCTGCTTCTAGCAAAAGGTTCTTTACTGCAGCTGTGATATATATGACAATGGAAATTGCTAATTTTTGTAGGACTTAAAGTAACTTTCAAGAGAAGTTATATGCCATAAAATAGTCATTGTTTTTCAAATAACCCATCATAATTATTTTTATCTCAATGTTTGTCCTAACCTTTGTGGCATCACTGTACACAATACACTGATGTCATTTACATGCAGCTAAAATGATGCGTATAATGCATATGAAAATTATTCATTCTGCATAAAGAGACATGAAAACTTGGGCATAGAAGATCATTTCTTCTTTCATCTTTTGTTTCACATTTTGCATTCTGGCCTACAGTGCAACAGCTCTAATCGCTCCAGCTTTGGAGTGATACAATGCATTAAAGTAGCTTTTATGATTGATTAAATGCTCTGGCTCTGCCACTACATTTAATCAATGGCAGCAACCCAACACAGCTTCATTGGCTACAAGGCATTACAGATAAGACACACATTTCAATTGTTTCAGGGGAAAAAATGATTTTTGTAATGACAATATTTTGGAGCCTCAGAAAATAAAAAAATTAAAAAAAAAAAAACCTTTCCAGGAAATAACATACTCATTTTAATTATAAGTAATCTGAATGTTCAACATCATCAAAAGGTACAATTCACCAGCACTTGGCATTTACAAATACTATAACAATGTTGATTTCACATTCATTTCAACAGTCTGAGGATAACTCTTAGAGTAAATTATTATTAAAGACAATCATCCCTAAAACTAGACAGCAAAATTTTAATACTTAGAGAATGTATATGGAAAAATGTGCCTCTATTTAAGACTTCCTACTAGGTAAATCTTTGTTGAGTCTGCAAGCACAAGGAATATTTGTTTTCTCCTGTAAATTCTCACTAGAATAGACTGAAAAATACCTTTCCTTTCAGATTTTTGTATTTCTTCCTTTAAGCATCTGGCCCAGATATAACTGATGATGATGACCCTTGCCAGAGACCTAACGACCACTGTTCACCAACTTATGAAGATGTAGCTCAAAGGCATGTTTTTCTTGAAAGCAGGGACTATGATTCTTCACCTCTGTGTTCTTTACAGCTAGTACAATTCCTTGTCCATAGTACATATTTATTTCATATTTGCTGAATGTGATTTTGGTGACCTAAAATTCAACAAAAAATCTGAATATTTTTAAAAAGACCATTGGAAGTAGAATTTTTGAATAATTAAGACAGCATACCCTTTTGTTTATAACATTAGAGGACACAGCTAAGTAAAATCTTGTACTATATTGACTTCACACTTTTTTTTGCAGTGTTTCCAAGAGTGGTAAGTACCAAAGCAGTCAAAGACATGCAGTAACTTATGTCCATGATTACACTAAAAATACAAAGATCCTTTGAAAGCTGTGATCCATGTTGATGAAAAATAACTGATCAGTACTCTCCAATAGTGTCAAGATATTAAGAGACAAAGAAGAACCAAGGAACTATTACAGATTGGAAGACACTAAGCAGAAATTATAATTAAACCTGGTATGAATTCTTGGACAGGACTCTGAAACAGAAACACAGACTAACATTTGTGAAAATGAATAAAATTGAAGTAAGGTCTACAGTTTAGTTAATAGTGTTATAGCAAAGCTAATGTCCTAGTTTGGATAATTGTGCTATAGTTACATAAAATGTTCACATTAAGAGAAATTAGTTGGGAGATAATGGGAATTCTATTGTAATATTTTTGTTGGACTAAGTTTTCCACTATTCAAAATACAATAGTAAGAAACATAGATAGTAAACAAAGTCCTAGATAATAAACTCCCAGATAGGTTACCAGTTAGGGTACTTTCAGGTGAAAGCAATCAAAATGTAAATGAAACTAGTTTAAATGTAATTTTATTGGCTTTCTGGAAGTTCACAAGTAGGTGGCCTTTTAACTTGCTCTAACTGAAACTTCAGTTCCATTTCTACTATTCTGTTCTCTTTTAAAGTGGCCTCTTTATAGGCTGGGTCCCTCATGGCTTCATGATGGATGCGAGCAGTGTCTGAGGCCAAGCACATTCCTTTGCTTTCTAAGAAATGGGGAGAAACTGATCCTCCTTTCCTCTCTCTCATAAAAACAGAATCTTTGCAAATACCTCCATTGTTTCCGTAATTCTTACAGAATTGATGGGCCAAATGTGCCTGATCTGTGACAGGCAAAAAAAATTACCATAATTAGTTTACTTAAAGCCCATCTTCCAAATGGGGAGATGGGCTTAGATCTTCTTGAACAATGTAACTGTATAAAGAGCATAAACAAAGTCCGGTCTCTGTGACAAAGAAAAAAAACAGATCTTCAGGAGGCAACCAGTGGCATTCCATAATTGTAACTAACGATGTTCTTGAAATCTGAAAGAGATTACTGTTGAATATATAAAATGAAATGCTATTTGCAGGCTAGAATGAACACAGGTAGGGACAGTAACACCTGGGACAAGGACTTGCTGTCCATTCAAATGTACTTGCACCTGAGAACTAGAGAAAGTCAGCTTAGTCCAGAATTTAAATGGACACAAAAGTCCTAGCTTCTCCTTGCAGCTCTGCCCTCACTCACTCCTTGGCTATGCAGAGAAGTGGTGCTGAAAACTACTCCTTCCCCAATAAATAGCCTCTACAAAAATAAGTCACCTACATACAGGCTGCCTCAGGTCTACTTGTCTTCTAGATCATCTCTATTCCAAGTACATTATTCCTTTTCCCCGGGCAGATTATCTAATTCTAGAACATGACCTCCACATTCTTTTTACACTAAACCAGGTGAGCCCTCTCATGAGCACTATCACCCTCTGGCCACCTGACTCCCATAGCACACTGTGGTGCCCACATCTGTGTCTGAGCTCATTGCAGGAAGCACTATTGGGCCACAGTTTGCAGGAAATCTGAACACTATATTAATTAATGCAGGCTCACATTATATGCTTAATATGCTAATATTATTTCATATTAAGTCCCTTGGAGAGTGTGAGGGAATGAGTTCCCAGATAATAAACTGCCTAAATGTGCTGAATAATGATACAAATGTCACTTCCACTCTCCCTCCTACGAACTCCTGTTAGTGGCCCCCTGAGACTAATAACAATAAAGCAAAGTTAAGGGGAAAGTTGGGGGAGAACTTAGCAGATGTTTAGTCTATTTGAGCTAGGGGACACACTCTCCTACTGAGGCCCCAAACAGCCTTCAAATTGCAATAAAATAAACCTTGTTATTGTAGCTGAAGGAATCGGCCTGAGTTATTACCTTGCAGGCGTTAGGAATTAGAATATGCATCAATCTATTTGGTGGCCTCGAGAGCAGTTCTAACTCAATCAGTGAGACCAGAGGTGAGAGGGAGAGACAGGAAAATCGTTATATCCAGCAAATCCCTATCTCTTACTCATGCACTAAGGTGTCCTTCACATAAAACATGGCTTCCAGTAGCAGTTGCTTCAACTGAAGAATAAAATTTCCAGTCTCACAAATCCTGCAATCTGTTCCTATGTAGACAAATAGTGGCTCCACGTTCCCCCAAAGCAGCAAGCTGGTGGCTGTCCAGAGCCAGAGTCAGCACTATATATCCCAACAGCACAGCAGCTACCATCTGTCCAGGGGTAATGTTAACAATCTCCTTCATTCTCAAAGGGGTCTGGGTTTGAACTATATATTAGATGGTCACTTACTAACAGGACATCATGGATTTAAGTCTGGAAGTCAAAGGCCCCAATGAAGGCCTTGTCACCAATAAGGTCCTTAGGAAACACAGGAAGAGCACATTGGCACCTACATGAAGCATGTGAGAGCATGACATCCAAGGTCACATGGCTTAGCCCTAACAGAAATGATACAAGCCTCTCAAACCTTATTTTAAGTGTTTTTGTGGGAAAATGTTGGAGGTCGTTTTTGCTGCCCTACTCCCTTCCTGCAGCCAGGCTGCAGGGACGAGAAGGGCAGCAAAGGGCAGCTTGAGTTTTCCTCTGTGCTTCCTGTCTTGCTGAGCTCTTCCTTCCTTTGATGAAAGACTTTTAAAGAACCAGATTTAAGTTTTTATTTTTCTTAAATTTCAGAAGATAACATTCGTCTTCATCTAAACAACATATAATTGGACTAAAGAACATTTGGAGGATACAGAATATATAGTGAAAAGAACAAAAGTTCAGTCTCAGAATATGTTGGGTAGACAATCTAAAAATAATCTAAAAAAATAATTCTGGATTTGTTTGGCATCATACTCTATTTACTCTTCCCAGACTATCCTTTCTACTTTTCCCTATTAACTCTTATTTTTACATGTTCTTAAGGCCTTTCGGAAACTTTCCATAAGGGCTGTGGCTCCCAGTATTCCCTCTTCCTCTATTGACTCTTAGACACATCTCACACATGGTATATATATCTTTGTGACTTTCTATTACTCACTTCATTTTGCAAGCCTTTTTGTCCTATTAGACTCACCCTGCTCAAGGACTGAGAGCCTGTCTCTCTCCATAACCTTAGCACATTGTCTACACATGATAAGAGCTTAGGAATCATCTGTCTTTGAGTTATGACACCAATGACCATGATGATGATGATGATACTACTAGTGAGTAGGTTTCTAACTGATTGTTTATTCTTTGCACAGACACTGCCTTCACTTTGTTTATTAGCCTTGATCACATTTCTTAAAGGACTTTTAAATCCTGTAAATAATACCTGTGTCTCCTCATAGAAAATTACATTCAGGCCTAGAGCTTCTCAGATATAGAAAGATGTTGACAAATTGCTGCAAATTCAGCGGAGAGTCACTGGATTGATTAAGGGGATGCAGGTCTTGATTTATGAGCAAACATTAAAAGAACTAAATATGTATAGCTGGGCTCCACAGTGATTCAGAGTGGGCCCAGGGGATCTGACAACTGTATATTAGTAGCCAAAGGATGAAAACAGCATTACAAAAAGAACTGCCTAAATTAGGGGAAAGTGCCTTTGGTGACACTCACCAGGGATTTTAATTACTGGGGAATAAATGTCCCAATATATGAATTCAGTGCAACTCAAAATCCCTGTGCACAGACATTACCTAGGGATCTTTTAAAACAGATTCAGTGACTCTTAAGTGAGCCAGAGATTCTGCATTTCCAGCAAGCTCCCAAGTGGTACAGAGAATAAACCTTCTAAATCAAACCCCTTCTCGCTCAGAACTGTACAATTCTACTTAATTACAAATATAGTAAACTTTAAAAATGGGATATTAAGCTTAAAATAAGTATCCTGAAAACCACAGAGAGGAGATTGGGACATACTGCACAAGCAGGGCTAGAAGATGAGATTCCCCCCCCCCCCCCAGTGATTTTATGGCTTTTTTGACATCCATGTAGGACTTAACTACCCACATTCATTGCATCTCACATATTTACCTTTTTACTTCTGGTAGATGATAGCAGAGAAAGAAATCACAGCTACCTCTCAGCTACAACTGTGAGCTATTGAAAAGTTGCTTTTTGCTTTTACAATAATACCCTCACTTTTGATTAATACCTGGAATTCTACAGCTGGTGATTCACAGCCTTTTAACTTAAAATTTCTATTCCTTTTATTGTGGAAACCCCATCATTTATTTCTACCATATGTAAATGGATTCTTTTCTGATAGATTTTAATGGAGAACAGTAAGACATAATAAGGGCACTAAGTATTAGGGAATAGACAAGAATGGTGATTGTAAAGGTTATATACCCATTTCACATGTAAGTATGAGACCCAAAGGAAGGAGGATCCTTTGCCAAGATCATGCACTTCCTACTTCTTCCATAGTTCCATATTTTCAGATGAGCATTGTCTCCAGTGAACCAAATCTTCCTCTCCTGAAAATCTGCATGGTTGAGAATTTCATCTTTTTTAGCTATAAGCATAACCAAGGGGCTTCCCCAGCCGTTACAACAAGTCACTGATGGATAGTTTTCCTCACCCAAATTATGCTTAATCAGATAATGTAAAGATAATGTATCCCTCATCAGATATAAGCCCTAAGTAGGTACATTTCCATTTCTCTATTATAACCAAAGCAATTAGGATAAAAGTTGGAAAGATAAGTCCAGCAGCTTCCTATCAAACAAAGTCAAATAGACTTTGAGTAACTAAACATGAAGAGATGCAGTGTCTCATTTCCATACATCTGATAAAACAAACACAGTAAGGACACACCCTCCCACCCAATCACATCCCAGATCCTAATGCAGCTCATGTTTCTTTCAATTTACCCCCAGGTAATGATGTTGCTTTTGTAAGTTTGGAAAGCCACACCATTCTTTTATACATAATTTATCATATGTTTATCATAGTTATCTTTAAGATTGGTATAATTCTCCATTTCCCATATTTAGACTGAAGAAATTAGTTCATAGAAAAGTTAATGTCATGCTCAATACCATACTTACTCTGGAATTTGGACTCTGGTCATTATGTTTCAAATCTCCTATTAATTTCTCAACACTATCCTTCTTTGGTCAAGTCAGCACTTCCAGAGCCAAAATAAGACTATTTCCAAACTTGTTTTTTTATCTAGTAAAGTAGGTGTCACTGAATGATGACAAAAAACCAATTTTGTGTATTCTTGTATGATTTCACTAGTTTTCTCTCTTTTATCTAGTCAGCCTCCTACCTTGGGAAAGTACATTTATTAGCAAAGTTTTAGAAGTTTCAATTAACTAGAACTTAAATAATAAAAGTTAACAAACTTGGCATTTTTTTTTCAGTGGATGAAGAGAAAGAAGCAGAAAGCAAGACAACCAAATGGAACCGTTGTACTAAAAATCTAGTAGAAATTTTCAAGTCATTGTAGATTCATTGTGAATGCCTCATTTTCTGCCACTATCTTTAGTACAGAGCACTGAGAATTCAGGGCCACTAAGATATCATCAAGGCTCTTTAAGATCCCAATCATCAGAGACAAAATCAATCATGTTCAATAGGCACTCCTGAGACATAAAGCAAATGTGGACACAAAAACAGTGCCCAACAAGAAATTCTGACAAAAATCTGTTATTCTGGTTTAGATTCTTGGCTACCTTTGTGCTATAACTGATGAAATTTCCCACTCTCTATATGTCCAGGTTAACATAATCTAGCCTTTGTCAATTATGCTTTTTTCTAACTAGAATACCAAAACCGAGACTACCAAACTATCCCACCTCTTTCACCAGGACCATGGTAATGAATTTTTGGATTAGTGATTATAAAACTAACAATATTTAAGGTTCATATCCTATAGTACTTAGCACTGTACAAGTCATATCACCTTAACCCTTTCTAGTGATCTCAAATTGATAATGTTGACAGCTGGTAGTACTGGCATGAAATATGCATACACACATATATGTGTGTATTGTATGTATATGTAGTATATACTTTATATACATAGGTAAATTCTACAATAAACATATGTTCAATATATGTATTATGTGACTCATTAACTAAAGATGTAAGTGGTGATAATATTTACACTTTTTAGTTATTCTACTTTATTTTTGTAGTATATACAAACAGTTTAAAGCTTGTACTGCTGAGGAAAAACCCAAAAGCAATGGTTTAGGCAGAGCACACTAAATGAAGCAAGCTGGTCAAGGTGATATCAAAGAGGTTCACCAGGATATGAAGACAATAATGTGAAAACTCAGGATGAAAACAGTAATCACAGACCATGACAAAATCAAAATTTAAGTTACAAAAAAAATTCCATGTACAGCAAAACAAGTTTAAATGCCAATACACATTCAGCAAGAATAAATATAACTGGAACTCTCACAAGAAAGTAAAATGGTCTAACCAAGTTGGAAGACTATATCTACTAACATCTTACCCCTTGACACAAAAATTCCATTTCTATATATGTACCCAAGATAAACTAATTCATTTTGCCACCAAGTGACACTTAGCATAAAGCTTAAGGATTTAAAGTAATAAAAACCAGGAAATGATACAAATAGCAACTAACAAAAATGGACAAGTAAAGGGTGCTATTTTCATATACCATAATATAACAGTCAATACCCAACTGATACTTTCAACAACATGGATGACTTTTAACAAGAGTGTGTTGAATTAAAGAAACTAACCAAAGATATAAAAGAAGTATAACATATGATTCTTTGTGATCAGTTTCTCTCAAAAGGATAGCCTTTTCTCCATCTGTCAGAGAAGGCTTCTTGTCACTTTGGTTTGGGAACTGGAAGTCAGTCAAGGCCCTGTGAAACTCAAGATCTGTCGCCATTACTAAAAGAGTGCAAACTCTATTGTTTTGAGAGTCATGAGGACCCTGAGGACTAGGAGAACATTTTGTTCTTGCCTAAATTCTTCACCTACCTGTCCCACAGTTATTCCTTGAGATCTGAGCAGACTGATCTGCTGTGGTCCAAAGCATAGGACTTTGTTCCGAAAAAGAAGACAAGACTAGTGGGTCAAGCATCTATAACCTGGAATATGTGAGGAATTGGAGTGATCAGAGCAGGAGAAAGGGAATGGGGCAACAGGGTGGTGGTATATGGGTGCAATACTGATCATCCGTAAGGTAACAATAGCTTTACAAAGATGACCGATGTAAGAAAATAAGAAAACAGAAATTTCAAAAATAAAAATTGAACATGTAAAAGAGAAAAACAAAAAACAAAAACAAAAAACATCTTTACCTCTACCTACTATCATGTACTCAACTCCTGCCCTTTACCTAATCAGACAAGAAATCACTGCTCTCCCTTTGTGATCAAAAAGAATGTTTAAAGGGTCTCATCTAGTTATAAGTTTATCAGTAAATATATGCTTACTAAGAATTTTATCTTTACTCTCAGATTAAGGAGGAGGTAAACTCTGTCCTTGTTGATCGTGTGAAGTCTCCTCTTGTCTCTTCTTGATGCTGCATTTCCTTAAACACAGGATAAATATCCCTGGTTCACTATCTTATCCTTTAAAACTCACCATGTAAGTTCTCCACATGTATGTGGTAAATTTTTCCTTTACTATCTAGACCACTTGTCAATGCAAAAATAACCCAGAAAGGTATCAGATGATTTTTTTTTGTACCCTAACAACTCTACTATATGAACTCTATTTTCTATATGAAAATAGAGTAGTGTAATGTGGTAAGAGTGGATGAGGTAAGGAAGGCTACTAAACTGAAAAGCAGCATTGAAGAGCACTAAAAATGTTCTAAATTATTCTGGGCAGTAGATACCTGAATGTATAAACATGCAAAAATATATTAATGCTTGCCAAAATTATTAGTGTACTTGATTAGTGTACCATGCACACCACATAATGAGAGGCTGAAGAATTTCAGTATCTGAACTTAAGAGTAATTCTAAACAGAACACATGAGTAGAAGCCATACTCATCATCCGTATTTGTCTGGCACCTCTGTTGATTTTAGGAAAAATAATTTATTCCAACAGAGACTCTGCCACAATGCCTAGAAAAAAATGACCAAGCATACTGTTAATCTTTAAATTTTACTAGTCAGATGGCATTTTCCTAGTGAATCAGGTGTTTTACAAAACCTAAGTGTATATCAGACCAAGCCTATTGACTAGTGAATAAGTGGCATAATTACCTTTCTTAGGAGTATTATGCATATATATATATATATATACATATATATATATTTGTGTGTGTATATATAGTGCATACATATGTACTGTGCATAATATATATGCATATAAAACTTTCATGGCCAATGCACATTTTTCTCCATTAACTCCATCTCCATTTCTCTATTTTAAAAGTGTTAAATTTGGTCATCTGCCATGAGAACTCAGGATACTTATAAAAATGAATAATGTTCTATTATATCTAATCACCCCGTAGATGGATTTTTATTTTTCATCTGTTGATTGCAAGTTTATTAAAAAAAATTAGTCTAGAAGAAAATTAGAAATTCTTAGAAAAGGATAGTACTAGAATAAGATGTCTTTTTAAAAGTCTTTATAGTATATTATAGCCTGCTTGCTACCCTCCCCTCATACCAATGTTAAGATGAAACTGAATTGATAGCAAGATGGCATAATGCTGGGCATGGAGGTAGATTGAATGAATAAACCAAGTCTTAAATGATGGATGTAAGTTTATACTGACCTTATCATGGGAGAAATTATTCAACTAGAGAGATCACAATGATTTTTGATTCCTGCTGTTGTACGGAGTATCATACTTTTGATTGAGGTTCAATTGACTCAAAATAATACTAGAATCTTAACAATAATTCAGTGACTCTAATATTAACAACAGCAATAGTATCTTCAGCTATGCTTGAGAGGGAAAAGTTATTTCCATTATAGAAATTTAAAAACTGCTAATAGTTTCCTCAAAGATCTGTCACTTAAAATATTAGTATTGTTTTAAGCCAAAGTATCTGCTTAAGTTAAATGTCTGTTGCCTCATTATAACAACAGATTTCCCTCTATTTATTGATTTTAAAATTACATTTAAAATATTTCTTCAGCAACATACCTGCCAAGTACCTGGTTATTTAATGATAATTAAGAAATGGATAAGAGACCATATCTAGGTGTTTCTAATGTAGAAGGAATAAATCACTTCATTCCCACATATGGAAAGTACACACTTTATTCACCAAACACAGGAAACTACTACTATAGGCCAAGAACTATACCATTTTAAGGATATGGTGGCAAGAATGAAGCTGAAGTGGAAAATAGAGAGTAATTCAAAGAAATGATGAATTAAAGCATTAAGTACTTAACTATAAACAGATTTAAACAAAAACAGTTTAATGAGAGGCTGATCAAGTCTGTATGCTCTACAATGCTGAGCTGAAATCTAAGAATAGGAGGTTGGATGCAAGGTTGGGAATGAGAGTATTTCCCTCAGGGATGGAAAGAGACAGATGTTTGAATTTTCAGGAGAGTGAGAGAAAGACCAGTGAAGCTGCAAGACAGGCATTTAGAGCAGAGCAAAAAAGAAACTAGAGAGGTATCTACAGGCATGTTAAGGATTTTTCAGTTTTTATTGAATTGCAAAGAGACGTCATGAAGAGGCCTTTTAATCACACCATTTATTTTACATCATAACTAGTCTTTTGGGGGGAGGAGGGTGAATTTTATCCCTTTCCTCCCCAAGAGGAAAATAGGTTAGATGCAAGAACATCTCCTGGTGTTATCAGAGTCCTGAAGAAAGACATATGCTTAGATGACAGTTATCACAGTGGTTTGAATGCAAACTCCACATTATCAATAATGGATCTTATATACTTCTTTCTCCATCATGAAGAATAAGAGCTCTTCCTAGGATGGCTGATGTCTGTACTGGTACCGGGAAAGTGTAGTATGAATCTAGAATATTTTCAAAGTAAAGATGTATTCAAAGAATGATGGGGACCTGACAAACTTGTATTTTATGGGTGCTGGTCTGAAAGCACTATGTGCATTACGTGCACAAGCTTGACAACCTTAGTCAACTCTGGAACAAATTAAATATAAGAAACAAAAAACCTAAAATTAATGGATTGTAATGTTAGAAGAGCTACCATGTTCACTCAACCACTTAATAATGGGTGAAGCTGAGTCACCACATGAAGTAATATATCACAGAAAGCATGTGGGCTCTAAAAATATCTGTGGCCTGATTGACTTACACCCTGGTACTGCTGATAAGGAGACATGTGAAAGAAAGACATCTAGAGACACTTGGGAGAGACACATGAGAAACAATTGGGGAGACTGACAGTGGCAGCTGTCATCTTGATATGTTGTCTCTTTTTGTCCCAGTTTTCTGGGACCTGCTTCATAACCTCTTTAAAAGGGTTCCCTACCAAGGCCGGACATGGTGGCACATGCCTGTAAGCGGCAGCCTATAGGAAGCCGCGGTGGGGACCAAGGATCGCAGTTCGAGGCCTGCCGGGGGCACATATGAGACCTAGCACCCCCCCCC